>JAQFXU010003439.1:0-16226 GCA_034693705.1 Spatulosminthurus flaviceps | reverse complement strand
ATGTCTGGAGAGAAATGTATAACCTCAAAAGAGGAAAGTGTGAGTAGGTATTTTGAGAAATGCTCAAGAATTTGATGTTTGAAAAGAGAAAGGGGGGAATGAGAGGAGAGCTCCACATTGTACTACTCTAAGAGCGGAGTAAATAGAATAGAATACAGGGAGCATTAACATTGAGTAAAGGAAGTGGAATGATAATGTGGAGTTGTCGTAGCTTGAAAGGTGTTTGAAAAGTCGGACTTACTATGTTGGGTGAAAGGGAAGCAAAAATGTAAGGTTGTTGGATAGTTGAGACACGCTTTTTCTCCTCCTATAAACTCCTACGGTTATGAAGAACTCAAGGCCTCACTTATGGCCTCGTACATATCCTTAGGAAGACAATGAGTGTCTTTGTGTACGCTTACTGTTATGGTTTTAGAGGTGATTCACCTGTGCTTTCACTACCCACCACCACCACTTTCACCAATTTTTATTCCCTACCATTTTCTCTTCCTTTCCTTATGTCCCTCCCAAGAAATTATTCAGTCAGTTTTTTTTATACCATCCCTACACTCGGACTATATTCTTCCTATGTTTTTGAACTCTCCATAAGGAGACATTTTTGAGGACATTTGACATTACTGGGAATCATCAGCTCTCCTCTCTGGAGGATTTACACAAATGCCCGCCACTTTCCTTTCACATTTGGCGCGCATATATATATATAGCTATGGTGAAAGTGAGGAAGGAGTGTAGCTTGGGTGGAATTGCAAGTATAAGTAGGTATAAAGGATAGGATAGGAGAGGGAAAAAGAGGAAGTAAGGGAAAGAAAAAAGGGTGTGTATAAATGAAGGGATAGGTAGATGGCAACGTGGGTTATGCTTTTCTCAGTAGTTTGGAGTAGTTCTGGAGATATAGGGGTAATATTTGGTGTGTATAGAGACACTGAGGTGAATGGTTGGCTGGGCTTTTAGTGTATATGTGTGTACTTATTGTTAGTTGTATAAATGGTGTTTTAGTGATCCTGGGAGAAAGTAGTTCAGTGGTGATCTCGGAAAGGAAAAGCAGGAACCATGAGGAGGGGGAGCATTTTCTCAATCGATTTTCTTTTCTTCCTCTGCCCTGCTTTCCTCTCTCTCTCTCTCTCTCTCTCATTCTCTTTCTCTCCTTCCCCAACCAAAAGATGCTCACACAGCTCTTCTCAATTCACTTGCTTTCTTCTCTTTGCATGCCTTTACTCTACGTCTTCCTCTCACTCCTTCCATCTCTTCTCTCCACTTTTTTTTTTTACTCCTTCCCGTTTTCTCTCTCCCATATTTAGTCTTTTACTCGGCCCTTTCCCTCCCTTGGAAATGTTCAGGTAAGGCTAGCTCACATACATCCAAGCCTTTCCTTCATCTCTTTTCTCCAAATACATATGTTTTTTTTATACTCAGATTCATCTCCTCATTCCATGTCTACTTTAGTTCAACTGAGCTTCTTTCTCCACCAAAGCCATACTCTCATTTCTCTCTCTCTCTCTCTCTCTCTCTCTCTCTCTCTCTCTCTCGAGGAAGCACATCTAAACTCGTCAAGTTTTCTTGAGTATGAGACGATTTTTTTCTTCTCTCAATCCCGTTGTCGTCTTATAGTCATAGAGAGGATGCCATCAACTGAGCTGTCAGGAGGAAATATTTTCTCCTTTTATTCCTAGTCCCATATCTTCCCACACACAGAGAGTAAAATTTATCTGAGTAAAAACGAACATGAATGTGGGAAGGTCCAGCGTTATTTGAATGATCCGCCTCACCAATATTGATTGATTGTCTGATGTTGGGGAACTTTTCATCTCAAATAATTATTATTGATTCCTGAGTGGCTCTTTGAACTATATAAATCCTTTGACTATTTTCTCCTCCCAATGTTTATTCAACCTTGGGGGGGGGGAGAATTCCTTATGGCGTCCAATTATTCCTCAACGTTTTTCCTGGTTAAATAAATATCCTGACAAGCTATACCTCCCAGATGAGGAAATAATGTTTACAAAAGTCCGTTCCTTGCACTTGGTCATTTTTCCAAGTAGTTTTCGTACAAGGAGCATTTTTGAGGACTCAATTTCCAAAGATTTCCTCGGAGGGAATTTTCAAAGTGCCAAAAGGGACTGAGTCTATATTAAAAACTGAGTGTGCTCTATCCAACGCAGGGGTTTTGTCAAGGAGTGATTAAGAGAGCTACAGATGGGATTCTCCTTTATATTGGGCGATCCCAAGATTTAAAGTTTTGTCTCCCACGCAAAGACAACATCACTATGGCTGTACAAGTCCAATACAAGAGGAAATTTTTAAGAGAAGCAAATAAATAGAAAAGCGCTTGAGTGATGAGACTTGTCTAGATTTGATTTAGAATTTTATTGTAGCAGAGAGATTGTAGCTTGTTTGAGAGTGTTCGGAGGAGGAGGAGGAAAGTTTTTTTGAGCAAGAAATGCTAAAAGGAATTTTGCGAGTTTGGAGTGAGTGGAGAAAATATGGGAAGGAATTTCCTCATGCTCGCACGTTGAAGAAGGAGTGGATTATTGAAATTTCAAATGAAGGTTCGTTAACATTGCCAGTCCTATATGAACAAATTGATTCCAATACACTGCTTGCTCCTACATCTATACTCACACAATCCCACACAAAATAGGTTTGGCGTAGCAGAAAAATATTAAATCAAAAAATACGTTATGGAAATCAATTTTTCCCCCCTTTTTCCTTTCTCTCAAGTGTTGTTCCGTATGCAAAGAAATCATACTGGAAAATTGGTATAGAAATCCCTCAATGTGTTATTCCTTCTGGTCTTATTTGTAAAACTGGTGCGTTATATAGGATTGATTTCCCCCACCAAATCCATTGTTCCCTTCCGCTTGACTAGACTCAGTCAGTTTATCTTGAAATATTTACCCACTCAAGGAACCTTTTCAAGCTCCTTTCTATAATATACTTTCCTCTATGGATTTCTATTATATATGCGTATAAGCTCCCCATTTGTATCCTCCTCCTCATTTTTCATCTTGATTCATCTAACCAATGAATTACATAAAATTCCACTCTATATCCTCATCCAAGAGATCTGGAGTCCTATACTCAGCCCTATATAGATATTCTAAGGAGTTACCTCTCCTTAGAAGCCACACACCATTATAAGCCTAAAAAATTATTCTCTAAAAAAAACATCCAGGGATTTTTAGGTAAGAGGTGAATGGGTAGGGTCAAAACTTGTGTTAAAATCCTCTGCTCGTCATAAGTAGAAGGATATAAGCATTGCACCCGGCTGAACCTTGCTACCGCATCCAAAAAATAACTCAAGTAAATTAAACTTACTGGCCCCCGCGCCGCCCTGACTGACCAAATCCGATTTTTAATATAACGCTCAAAAGAGCCAATTTTGAGTCATTTCTGAGCTCCTATAAGTTTGATAGGTTTGACCTCTGTGAACGTGAATTAACCCAAGAAGGACATGTGTGGTGCCTGGAATTATATTTACTTGAGCTCCCTTCTCCAAGTTTTTCAGTCTTGACTCTCTACAGGACATACATAAGAAAAATTAATTAAAATGAAGAGTTGAGTGGGCTTGGTAGTGATTTGGAAGGAGTATTACAGGCATGATGCCATGTTGTTCCACATCGTTAGTCTCCTCTTGATAAGAAAATCCGTCTACACGCTAAAATTCATCTTTTCCAAGGATGAGATCGCTCCATGGAATTTCCCCTGTAAAACAGCACATTCTTCCTCTCTGTGAACATGAAAGGATCCGCACCAGCTCAAGATCAACCTCTCCCTTCAATCCACAAACTTTGGGAATTAAAACAAACACCTTAATTCAGATCTCTCCAATCCTCCTTCCTTCTCAACTAGCCTTGCTTCACAAGTCAACAAGTTCGGGAAAGTTTCTCATTTCCCGTCCAGATGACAGATTAACCTCAAGGATCTTTCTCCTCTGTAGCTCTATGGCTGGGACAAATTATAATAAACTCCCTTCCAAATAATCTCCTTCCCTTTCTCGTGTCCTCTTCCTCTCATCAATACTCCTCTTCCGCTCAGTCATTCATAATTATATAGCTACCACTTCATAAGGGACTACTCCAGTGTTGGCAGAGAGACTATAACTAACCGTACAGGAGAGAGCTTTGTATCTTCCAGGCCAGGTTATCCAATAAACATGATATTCCATGTGATCATTAAGGATTGGAGAGAGATTTGACGGATAACTCTCCCTTTCAAAATACTCTCAAGTATAAATTGGCTTTCTACACTACTGTGGAATCTTTCACCGTCCCATAAACTACATAAACTTGAATGGAAAGTATTGATTTACATGGAAATCCTCAAATCCAACTAACTTTCACTCTTTTTAACTCTTCTGTGTTAGTCAGAGAGTGTTCAAAATAATAGAATTGAAGGGATTATGAAAAAAGGAGGAGAGGGACTGGTATTTGAGTACTTTACATCTGTAGCTGAGGTCTGCTCCATTTGAGTACTTTACGCACTTGTCAAAGAAGGAGTTAAAAAATATGAGGTTGAGAAGGAAGGGTTGAAAAATAAGGAAGTGATAACTCAGGAAATACTCATCTGTTAGATGATTGGAGGAGTCCTATGAGGAAAGTGCGAGGCAATGAAAAGATAAATAGGCCTCTCCATGTTAATACCCTTACTTTGAGAATGTCTAGGAAGCTGTGTGTGTGTGTGTGTGTGTGTGTGTGTGTGTGTGGTTTCTTTGCGGAGGAACCCGTCCGATTGGCAGGATAATCTTGAGTCCATTGTCCTATGTTGGATTTTGGAAGGGAAATTAATCAATATGTAGGAGCTCTTGCTCATTGGGGCTTTGGCTGGATAAAGGGATGGTGGGAAGTGGTGGAATGGTGGGATATGGATGGACTTGAACAGCCAGAGTAAGCTCCTCTTTCTTAGAGTATTCCCAAGTCATAACACAAGTCTTGTTATGTATTCTGAGAGAGAGAGAGAGGAACGACATTGTCCTCTACAAACTGTTGCTCCATGGTTTTTATAACGTTTTTCTCTCCCATCCCATATAGTTCACATTTTGGAGGAGAGAGAAAGCTTTTGGAAGGACCAAAGGAGGATGTTAGCTGCCTCAGCCTGAGTCACTACTATATACGAGCAACTAATGCCTCCAACATTAATCATAATTTTATGGCTGGCAAGGATTAATGACTGGTTAGAAAATATGCGGTGGAGAATTTCTCTGGCGAACTCTCCATGTCTTCTACTACCTATCCCCTCCATAGTATAACTTGATAATTCAGCCAACTAAATCTCCCTGGAAAACCAATTAAAAGCCCAGGATCAATTCAAATGGCTCTTTAAAGCTTCAAATATTATATTTCATGCACAAAGTATCCCCGCTCAAATATTTATACTTCCTCCAAAATGATTTTCTCCTTGACAGGAACTCAATTGAAGATGTAGAATACATAGTAGGAGGGAAAAGAAGGATACATTGTAGTTGATTTTTCCTCAATACTACTTTGCCTAACACAGAGAAAACATGTGTCCTGGCTCCAATTCCTTACTTTTCATATAATATTTGTGCAAATACAATAGGAGAGTGAGAGGGTGGGTAGGAATGGAAATAAGTGAGGATGACTAATAAGATTGGGAAAAAACTGGAGCTCAGGTTAGAAGAGAGCGTGTAGTGTGTAATTTTTGAGTTTGATAGAAATCAATGGAGAAGAGGAGGTTTCAAGTTGATGGATAAGTATAGGTAATGGATTGTGTATACTCTCGGAGGGGTTGGCTATTCCATGGGAAGAGATGAGTAGGGAGAGAGAGAGAGAGAGAGAGAGGAAGATGGAAAGGATAAGAAGTGAATGGTTTTGACGAGAGCTTGAAGAAGGAGAGTTGAGATGTTGAGAGATAGATAAGCTTCCGATATGATCCTAGACTATTTAGGTAGGGCTGCTGGTGAAAGTGAGTGGAATCATTGATGTATTTAAAAGTCCATATTGTTGAGAATGATCCTGGGCTTTTATGATTCTCCCAGTTCCTGTCCATTCCTCTGAGAGAGGCAATAAATAGAGGATGTTTAACGTGGAGGAAGTCGGTCAGTTCATCTTCGTATGAAGAGTTGCATTAATGGCAGGATATTCCTAGCTACGGGTTAATATATTGAGAGGATCTTTGAGTGGCTGTAAGTTTCGTGGAAGTGGAGAACATAACTGTGGAGTGTGTGTGTATGAGGGGAGTCTCCTTTAGGGATTCCAGTTCAACTTTCCTTCCTATGCTTGTTCTTATATAGGAGTGCCCTTCCCTCCTACACAGTTACTCCTTGAGAGAAAGCGTGTAGAAACTTTCCCCCATTCTAATTGACTGGATGTGCTGTGTTGTATGTATATGGACAGAGGCCAGGAACTTTTGTCCTTCTTGTTTCTCCGGATATCCCTAGAATATAAAAATGGGAGTTATAAAATTGTAGAAGAATGTTTCTTTTATCTCCTTCTTACGATTCATTCTACACACAATCATATCTCTCTTCACACTACAACTCAAAGAAGTGTCTCCCTTTCGTGAGGAAATATTTCCCCCACAAACATTCCTTTCTCCCAGCTCATATGTCTCGTTAAAGCTGAAAAATTATGTGGAGCCTTTGAGCTACAATATAGCAGGATAAATTGTAAATCTACTTAAAGGTTTTTCTTCTCATCTGCTCAGTTTTGCTCGTAGTAGTGCTCTGCTGCTTGTAGAGTGAGAGAGAGAGAAGAAAAGAGTATTTACGGAATTCTTGTTCTTTCTCAGCCTCTCTTCATAGATATAGATTTAATCAGGTAAATACAGATGAGGTTATTTGGACATATTTTTGGAGGGGGGAGTGACATGCGGTGTACGTTCCCTTCCTTTGAGCTGTCACGAGATGAGTATAGTCTGAGTATAGGTTGGATCTACTACAAAAACAAGGATTCTCACTATTGCGGTTGACTATACAAGGACTGCTCATTCTCCTTTCATGTCTTTCTCTCTCTCTCTCTCTCTCTCTCTCTCTCTCTTGTAACAATGGAATGGTGGAAGTGCATGCGTGTACCTCTCCTTGATTCTCCTTTCCAGAGAGAAAACTCTTCATGGAATCTTTTGACTCATCTTCCAACAACTTTCTCCTTACTTTCTCTCTTCCGCTCGCTCCAGCTTCCAGGAATCTTCTCATGACTTCACATGTGGCCCAGTAGTAGGGACTACTACTAACTGTACTACAGTCCTATTTGTTACATCTTATCCAACATATTTACGCCCTATGCATACACTATACTCCCTTCTTATCCCTATACTTTTTCTTCTCCAACATATACACTTTGCCGCAGAGGCAGGGAATCTGTCTCCTCGAAAGTGATGACAAGGAGTGTGTGTCAGGATAAGTTATTTAATTTGCGATGTGGCTCTTCAAGTAAAGAGTTATGCTCTCCGAAGCCATTCCTCCATTCCTTTCTACCTTCTTCTTCTTCTTCTTCTTCTTCTTCATACTCACAACTTATTCCCAAAATCTACACCCCAGACCAGACAGACCTCTATGTTGAAATTGTTGAAAAAGCTGAGAGTTCAAAGAGTAGAGCCCCTCACTCATAAAAGACTATAAAGTCTACTACTTACTCCAAATCCAAAGGAAGTGACGTAATGTGCGATAGTGATTAGGAAATAATAGAAGCACACTCCACCTTCATTACAAGCCGAGTAAATTTTTAAATTCTCACTATCATTCCTTTCTTAATATTCTCTCTATATGAGGGGATTTTGGTTAAAAAGTAAAACATACTCATTAAGTTGAGAGGTGTAGAGCCCAATAAGTGAGGAATATGAGAAAAGTTGAGGAAAGGATGAGTCAAAGCTTATATGGACTTGGTATGTGAAGGAATAACGGGGAAGTTGAGTGAGAAGACGAAGAAAGATTGGACCTTTAGTGTGTAGTTTTGTTGGATATGAGGATGAGGTTGGAGCTATGCGCAGGTTTCCTATGGCTAAGGACTATATAGTAAAGGAGCGTATATATTTACATGATCCCATGAAAAAAGTTGTCCTACACACCATTCCCATGTCAGTCAAGTAGGAGTAAAATCTAAAGGATGAGGGAAATGAGAGAAATGGTAAATCAGTTGTGCATAAGAAGACTTAATATTAGTACCTTTCCCGTGGTTCACCGTCCTCACAGCTAATGACTATTTCAAGAAATTAAATGTTTGATGAAGAGAGCACTTTGCGGATTCCATAACAGTTGCCCAAATTTACCCGACAATATTTCTCTAGATTTCCCTCGCGATACTCCTCTCTCTCTCTCTCTCTCTCTCTCTCTCTCGTTCCCTAGCCCTATACTGAATACTCCATTGTAGATTCATGAGCGTCCCTAATTTTCAAGTCGCAAGTTAAATTTGGACTGGAACTCCCTGGAAATTCATTAGAAAACATATATGAGGCTACGACCGCATTAGTCCAAACTGGAAATTAAATTTGCATCTCTCGTACACAAGATTTAATGATGGAATAATGCATGCTGTACAAAATGCCTTTCAATTTGCTTCCGAGAAATTAAGAGGAGAAAACCCTTGCCGCATCCGTTCCGGAACAGAAGTAATGATTTCCTCTACTCATACTACACGATGACACTTATCTCTGAGCCAGACGTTCCTCGGAAAAGTGAAAATCTCGGAAAAATCCCCACTCCCACTCAATTTTCTCACACACACACACACACACACACACACCAAATGATATTACATAAATGAACAAATGTTTACAGCTCGTGAATCCATTCAATTTCCTCAAAAGCACTATCTACATACATTTCATTATTATACATGGTATTGTATGTGCTATTACAGAACAGTTGTTGATGTTCATCATGAAGAGAAGCTAAAATCGATAGAGCAAAAGCAAATGCTAATTTTCCAAAGGAGAAAAATCCAATAGCTCCGCAATAAAACCCCACTCGCCCCATACTTGAAATGAAAGTAGAGAAAAGGACTTTCTTACTATATTTCTAAATTGAGAATATTCATGTATGCCAAAACTTTCTGACTACCTTGATAGCAAGTCATATTTAAAAAAAAGCTCCTTGCCTATGGCTAATGGCTAAACGTTAGCCAGTAATAATTGCAAATGACCTAGTTGGAAGGAAAGGTTGGGAAGATGTGAAATCAAAAATGTGGTAGAAATATATAGGGAAGGACTATCAACTGCATTTATTGCATAACAAATAAAGTATTATCAGAACATTTAGTAAGTGGTGGCTTTAAACGATTCTCTTCTCCATTGGAAATATATAGTGGGAAAGGAGAAAGAGTAAATAGGAAGAGATGCGACAAGCGAAAAACTAAGCTTGCTTCCTCCCTCGGTTACATCATATACATTGTCTGGAGTGAATTGCATGGCTCTGTTTGTGTGTGTGTGTGTGTGTGTGTGTGTGTGTGTGTGTGTGTAAGCGGAGCCCGAAATCGCTTTCTCAACTAAACTAATGGGAAGAGAACATTTCTTGAAGAAGATGGATGAAGCTTGTTGTTTGTACAATTCCTTTCCACACAAGAATAATAGTTTCATTTTGTACAGCCACAATTTAACATTGTTCTTCCCCAGCCACGCCCACACACACACACACACACACACACTAACAAAAAGTTGCTCTTTCAACACACAAGAGCTCATGGACTGGCTGTCAAATTAAAGGCCATCAAAATTTCATATTTTCTCCTTTCCTCCTTCCATCCTTTCATCAGAATTTCCTTAGACTTTTAGAAAAAGGGAAGGAGCCACTCAGAAAAAAGCAAACAAGACTTGCACAAGTGCTTGGGAGAGGAAAAAAGACTCTCCCACTATAACCAATTACTTCATACATTTCCTTATATGCTTCCTATATGGCCCGCAAATATTTGCTCAATAAATTTTTTCAGCTCCTTTCCCCTTCTTCTCCCACTATTGTACTACTCCTTCCTCAATAAATGTCAAACAAAAGATGCGTTTAACCTTAATCACTGACTTTTGGAACAAGTATATATACTTTCATCTCTCAAGCGTCCATGATGATGAGCCTCCTTCCTACAGATTTCTCTAACCTCCACTAATGCCCACCTAATTACATTTTTACAAAATCCTCCTATCCCCCTCCCTCAAACCAAACTACACCCTCATTTATCATAATATTCAGGAAATGCAAAGTAATGCGAGCTTTCCCATAAAACTTAATGTGTAACCTAATAAAAGGAGAGACAAAAATTAAACCTTTTCCTCATGAGGAGGAATTTCATATGAAGTGGAGAGACCAGTTCAAATGAAAACTTTCACTTTTCTCACTGAGTGAGTGAGTGAGTGAGAGAGAGAGGGGAAAATAAATGAAAAGATAATTCGTGATGACGCAGAAGAATGATAGTGGGTTCCTCTTGGGAGAGAGAGGAAAGGAATGAGAGTGAAGGAAGAAAAAGGAGGGTTTAACGGTGTGGAGGAAGAAGTTAATGTGGGTTGAGGGTCGTGGAAATAAAAAAAATTAAAGGAGGTCGGACGGTGACAAATGCTGGAGAGAAGGTAAGAGAGGCCTATAGGCCTTCAAGTGTAGAGAAGAGTATTATTTCGAGGATTATGCACATTTGTTGTTATGAGAGGGCCAGGCGGTGAGAAGAGAATAAAGGTGGAAGTTTTATGATGTGTGTGGGGAGGAGAGAGAGAGAGAGAGAGAGAGACAGTGAGCTGAATAGGAAGAGAAAAAGAGAGTGGAAGTGAGCAAAGAGAGAGAGAGAGAGAGACAAGTCTGAATGAAGTGGTATACTTGACTGGTGGCTCAAGGCGGTGGAAATTTTTGATGGCTCGGAAATGAGATGCTTCATGTCAAACGACACCTTACTCAAAGTTGAATGATCCTCAGCAATTTATAGTTACATCTCTTGTCTCTCTCTCTCTCTCACTTTCCCAAGTAATGGAAAAACTCTCTTTAAGAATATCCTCCAGTCTGAGGCCAAACAAGTAATTTCATCCAGTCTCTCTCTCTCTCTCTCTCTCTCTCCTTTAGCCCAACAAACACCCTCGACTTTGTCAAGCAAATACTACAACGTATATAAACACATTGTCATTTTCCAAGCCTTCATTACCACTTTCACCACACTTCCCAATTCAATTCAAAAGAGTCACATTCCAGATGTACAGGAGAGCAGAGGATGATTCCATATCTTGTGAAAGAGCCGTTCTCTCTCCCATCCAAAATCCACTCAACTCTCCTCATATTCTCTCCACTCACTCCTCTCATCTCTCTTCCTAATTTATATCTATAATATCATTCCTTTTCATAATATTATTATTATTCTCTCTCATACCTTTCCTCCTATATCTACAATATGTACACCCAAAACTCAACCTTATTTCTTTTCAAGTCTCTTTATTTTTCACACTCTCATTTCCTTCCCAATATATTTCAATATATGCCGTATTATAGCACACTCTCCTCGAGAAATTGTTTCCTTTACATCAAATATATCCTTGTAATAATAAACGATATCGCTCCTATATTTCCCCTCTCTTTTTCTATTCATTCCATCTAAATGTCTACTACAGATAGCACTAGGCCAAGTATTCCTTCAATTTCAAACCTTTCCAACAACACCAATACATACACACTTCTCCGCGCAAAAACAAACTATATAATATGAGAAAGGAATTGAGAAAGTTAAAAGAGTGGACAGGCTTGGAGGAGTCCCGTTAAAAAAATTCATTATCAAACTTGAACTTTGATTCACTTATATTCATTTGAACACTAAACAAAAGCTTTTGTTCTATAAGCGGATGAAGCTGCGGTGCTCAAAAATATCTCCCCCTCTAGCAAAGAGTCCCCGTCAAATAGTGTGCCTTTTATCTATTCTACGACACACAAACATTTGAAGGATGAAAAATAAAAGTACATAGAGAGGAAATAAATATCTCTGTATTTCCGGTGAAATGCACCACCCATGGTTGAGCCCATCTGGTAAAGAACCTCGTATTTATTCCTCCTCATATAGAACTGGAGGAGGGACTCGTGAGGGACAGCGTATAATCCCCTAAAATCACTTCCGGGCCCCACACATACTACATTTTCTTTCTACTTTCATTTATTGGATCCTTAAAAGGTAAATTGTTTGGTTTAAAAGAAGCTACACACCGTTCTTCCCATATAACAGTCGCTTCGAGTTGAGGAACACATTTTTATGTGAAAACATATTATTTTATATCTCAAACTCAGCTCCCTCCATATAAACTTATGGAGTAGAAAGAAAGACCTATTGAAGTGTCTGATCAATTGTATTGGTCACTTTAAAATGAGTTATAGCTATGGGACGATCTGGGATAAAACTTGAAATATATATGCTTTTGGATTAGCAGGAAAGGTGTGTGATCCCAGGATTCTTTACTCCTATTTATAGAATTGCGGGAATATAAGGGGAAAGTAAATTTTGAACTTTGAATTTTTTTTTTATTCTGGGCAAAAAATCCTATTTGGCTGAATATAACAATGAGATGGGTATCTCTGGTTAATCTTTACTCACAATTTCCCTATACCTACTCATAACTAACCAAGGAATTTAATAGTAATTCTAGAATGGAGAAAGTAGTTGCTCTTTCCAGGACCCTTTCATTAAATTCTATACTTTCCCAGAAAGGGGAGTATCAGCTCAAATTTAAATGAGTAGATTTTCAATGGAGGAGCTCCTCTAGTATAGTTGCTCTACATAACTTGTACGTACAATTATAGTGGCTGAACAGAGCTCTAGAATATGCTCCATTAGTCTTCATATATGTTCAGGTTTGCGAGAAAAATTGTTTTAGAAAGTTTCTATATATGTATATCCTTTCGGGAGAAAGATATCTCATAGACTGTGGAGTATAATAATAATTGGAGATGAATAAATGAATGGGACAAAGGGAGAGACAATAGATTATTGAAACTGGAGAGATGGAGTTCGTGTATGAATAAGTGAGTGGAGAGACAACTGTCAAATAACGTGAGTTGGCTTTCTGGAGTGAAAGTAGGATGTGGAAATTGTATCCCTAATGACGAGTCAAAAGGGGATTGGCGGTATTCAAGGAAATGAATAATTAACATTGTATTGGATGGAAAAGTCTCTCTCTCTCTCTCTTTCTCTCTCTTGCTCCTTCGAGAGAACAACCTTACTACTCCAATTCCATTTCTCGGCCGCAAAAACCCAATCCTTTTGTCACAGGTAGATAATATTCCACCAAAATCCTCACTACAACAGTCAATTTCCCCTTGTATAACTCCTCCTCCTCCTCCCTTGGAATCATTCATTTGGAGAGGAAATAGTAGTGTTGGCTATTGAAAATCCTTAGGAAGAATCCCAATGAAAATTCTAGCCTATCTACTTGGAATGGGAGTAAGGAATTTTTATAGAAACATCTTCGCTTAAAGTCTATCTACAGGGTGGCTCCGTACTTTTTTCCCTACTTTTTTTTTTATTCTATATTTCCATCCAATCACCTCCATCAAATATTTCATTCATCTTCTCATACACCCAATTTGTATTTACCCTCATGAAAGTCTTTCACTTCGAATTAAGCTCATTTTTTTCACCTGTGTCCTTCTTTCAGTCCCTAATTTTAATTCTCTATTTTTATATATCATTTTCCCTTCAAGCCACTTATGGTAGAGAATATTGATGCCTAGAAAATTATTTGGATGAATGAAATAAGATTTTGGTCTGTATTGCATATATTTTGTATATATTTTGTGTATGAATGCTTGTAATGGATTGAAATAGATGGAGGTAAAGTGTGTGGGGGTCCCCCTGTATGGAAAGAGTAATAAAAGTGGAATAATTTTCCTCTCCCTTGGGCTACGTATTGTGAAGGAAAATGCAGAAGGAGAAAATACTTAAGCCATTTGCAATTCCACTTGACTCTGATCATCCTCTGGGCAATGCTAATGATTACAAACGCTATCTATCCCTTCCCCACGTACATTTCTCTTCCTATTACCATCAGATTACTTATTTACTTGGCTTCTCCGAATGCCACTTGACTCGCGATCCTATCGCAAACGCTACATTCCTATCCCTATTTTCCTCTACTCTTCTTCTCTACTCCTTACTCCAAATTAACCATGTACATTCTATTGTACATTTACTTCAACTGTTCTTTCTCCATACAGTTGCCAGTGGTCCTGTCACACTTGAATCTTCATCCCAATTTCATGCCAACTTCGTGTCCAGTCCAAATTTTACATTCCTTGTAAATTTTCAAAAAAAAAAAAAATTAATCAAAATAGCACAAAAGCTAACTCCACTATTCCCCACGTATCTAATGGGGGCTCTGGTAGAGGATATTTTGTAAAAAATGTACGCAATATTTGCAAAAACCTTGTGTAGTTTTCCCTAAAAATAATACAATAGTGGAAAATGTAGGAATGGAATCGTGCTTGAGTGAAACTAGACTTTCTCCCTACTTGGGTTCTGTCATTGCGTCGAGAAAAAAATACTCTGTCTCACATTTATTACACAAGATTATCAAAGGATTGGCTGGGGATCAATTTTTTGGATAGGAACAATTGTAATATGAGAACGGAGCGAGAACTCCCTTTCCCCTATGAAATTATTTTACTACTATTGCCATACCCGCGGATATTTTCTTTTAAGGATATGGACCATGGAGGAGGAAATATATATAGGCTAGGCTATGAAGAGGCTGGGAAAGATGGAGTTGGAGAGAGAGAGAAAGACTAAATAAGCATCACTTCATTTCCCCAAACAAGAGTTCTCATTTTCATGAGTGAGTACTAATGCTGAAATAATGAAAGGAGTTGTTCTCGTTAAATGCCACACTGCGCGATACATCCACCTGAATTATCTTCTTTCCCAAAATGTTCCACCGGATTATTCTTCTTTCTCAACCTAGATTTCTCACCCACTCACTCACACACACACACACACACACACACACACCATAATATCCATAGTATACTCGAACATTCCCAACTTTTTCATCCTCATTCCTTCCAATCCACCAACTTCCATTTTTACAAAGCACTATAACTTGAGAGCTATATAAGCCCTTAAAAAACTAGGAACGTATCACGAGGAAGTTCTACTTCAAACCATTTTTTTCCCTCTCAATTTCTCTCCAAGCCAAACATCTATTTGGTATTCCACATTGTTTTGGTGAGGTGTGACAAAATGCTTTATTTCTCTCTCCAATAGTATTTCACTTCATCCTTATCCCTTATTCCAATTACTTGTACAAAGTTCCCGGCCAAAGCAAAATTGTTTCAATATATGAGAAAAGCTTACGGAAGTGAAGTGGGCTAAAAGATAATAATTAAAATGAAATACTTGGACGAGTGAAAGCAGAGTGTAAAAGAGTGTGAAAAGAGCTTTTAGTTTGAAAATAGAGGGAGAAAGGGAAAGTTTAGTTTGAAAATAGAGGGAGAAAGGGAAAGGGACAATCGGTATAGATGCATAGGTAAAAGGGCCGGAGGGATAAAAGAGGGACATCTTCCAGAATAGGTAGAGGAGGTTGAAAAAATAATAATAAGAAAGGATGAGATTGAAGATGAGGAATGAGGGAGGACCTTATGGACAAAGCTTAATGCTCGAGAAAGTGCTTGTCACTTGATTATGTCAACATATAGCGGGATAATGTTCAGAGGCAGAGGTCCCATAAGGAAATATATGGGAGAAAGTCTTACCTCTATATATGAATCCAAGGGAAAAAGAAGCATGGGATTTACTTTTGATGGTGCCAGTACATACTACGTCTCCCTATAACTGCCGTCTCTCATGCTTACATCTTCCTCGAAATGGGATTCCCTGTCAGTACAATCCACATTTCCCCCTCTCTGTCCCATATTCTTCCCCTTGGAATAATCTATAGGAAAAACTTTTTTATTTATTTACGTGACAGAGAACCATATAAGAATTGACAAGACAAAATACCTTTTACCATTCAACCCAAGCAAGGGAGAAAATGTCCCCCCTTTTCCCCTCCTTTTCTCATACGCTCTCATTACCTTTTTAATGGATTCAATCAGCTTCGCGTCTCTCATAATTCCACCACATTAACAACCATTCTGATGTTCTGTAAGGAACCACTATTGTAGTTTGTGGCTATTGAATTCAAAAGGAATCAAGTTAGTTGTACAAGCTTGTTTGAACCAAAATTATTTAATGGGATATGCTGCGGATTTTGGAGTTCCCAGAAATTCGGAGACAGATGTTCTGGAAGGACGACTCCAAGACTATAGTTAGGATTATTAGTATGGGAGTGTA
>JAQFXU010003438.1:0-16227 GCA_034693705.1 Spatulosminthurus flaviceps | reverse complement strand
ATGGAATTACCCATCACTCTGCGAAGATGGTATTTCACGGATTTTATACCACTCTCCCATAATCCACCAAAATGAGGAGCTCCGGGTGGGTTAAAATGGAACTGAGTCCCCTCATTCGTCAAATTATTGGCTAAAGTTTCATTGAAACTCCTAGAGCATAGGATTTTCATTTCTTTTTGAGCTCCAATGAATGTACGTCCACAATCCGAATGCAAATCTAAGCATTTGCCTCGTCTACTTGTGAAGCGTATAAATGCCGCCATGAAAGCTTGACTAGTAAGTCCTTTCACTAACTCCAGGTGTACTGCTCTGGTCACAAAGCAAATGAAAATGGCAATATACCCTTTAAAATGACATTTACGTTTTCCTGAAATTGCTTTCAATTCTACTGGTCCAGAATAGTCAACTCCAGTCCTCAAGAAAGGCCTCTGGGGATTAACATCGGACGCATTTTCGTACCCAAATTCGAACGATGTCTCTACTTCCAAGAATCCAGTACTTCCTCTGCAAGGTAGCTAAAAGTAATTGTGGACCTGCATGTAGGTTTATCTCATGCTCATATTTTATCAATAATTCCGTAAATCGATTCAATTTGGGTAGGAGAATAGGAAATTTCTTATTTGCATCTAAATTGGAATGCTTCAATCGTCCGCCCACTCTGACTAAACCATTTGAATCTAAAAATGGATTTAGGGAAGCGATCCTTGATTTGGGAGGATGTGGCTTCTTCTTCATCATACAATTTATTTCCTCGATGAATACTGTAGATTGGACTTTTTTAATCCAAAAAACCAGAGCTCCATTGATTTCCTTAATCGTGACAGACCCTGCTCTGCGATTCAGCCGATTCTCCTGTTTTCCATTCCAAAAAATTCTAAAACACAAAGTAGTAACTTTAAGAAGCTTTGGGAAGGAGCTAAACCTGTCAAGCCATGTTACTTCTTCCGCTACTGTTACATGATGCACAAAGACTTTTCTTTTAGCCTCAGCTACTACTGCTCTCATGTCAACTTTCAATTTTGATTCACTATCATCTCCAGTAAATCCAGCTAACCACTCGGGACCTTGCCACCATAGTTCATGGACTGCTAAATCTTGAGCTGAGATCCCTCTCGAGGAACAATCGGCGGGATTTTCTACTCCGGCTACATGATGCCAATACTGAGCCGCCAAAACTTGCTGCACCGTCGAAACTCGATTGGCCACAAAAGTATCCCACCTACCGGGGTGACTTTTCAACCATTCTAATACCACAGTTGAATCAGTCCAAGCATGAATGGTTTTTGGCTTGACTCTCATCGCTTCGACAGTAGCCTCAATGAGCTTCGCCAAAGCACCGCGCCGCATAACTCTAGTCTAGGTAGTGAAACCTGCTTCACTGGAGCTACCTTTGACTTTGATACCAGTAATTGGACTGACACATTTGCATCTGGCAGCATACACCGAATGTATATGACTGCAGCATAAGCTTTTTGCGATGCATCGGAAAACCCCAACAAATCAAAGTCCCCATTCTCCTCATCGTAAACTAGTCTGGGAATCTGAATTTGCTCTAGGTCACCTAGGCTGTCACTATACTTTCTCCATTTCTCCGAAATCTCTACTGGTGCAGGCACATCCCAGTCTGAATGGCTTTTCCATATATCTTGCAATAGAATTTTTCCTGTGATCGTCACTGGGCTAATCCATCCTAATGGATCAAAGACCCTTGCATTTGCTGAAGAAATAGAACGTTTAGTTACGCTTGGCATAATTGGCAATTTGACTTTGAATAAAAAATTGTCAGATTCAGGGTCCCAGAAAATTCCCAGGGTCTTGACTTTCTCCGTCTCGTCGATTCGAAATGGAATTTGGGTCTCCCTCAGCTCGTTTGGGATGAGATCAAGAACTGCAACTGAATTCGAGGTCCACTTCCTCAAGTCAAATCCGCCCAGCTTGAGCAACTCAAGTAAATTTTTATATTGCGTGATGGCCTTTCTGCAGCTGGATTCACCACTCATAAGGTCATCCATATAAAAATCTTTGCTAGCTGTGGAACATGCTTCAGGAAACTTGGCAGCTTCGTCCACCGTTAATTGCTGCAAACATCTTTTTGCAAGGTAGGCGGCGACACTTTCTCCATAAGTTACTGTGAGTAACCTGAAGTGCTTCATTGGATCTGAAGGTGACTCTCTCCACACGATCCTTTGATAATCGCAATCTTCCTTAGCTACTAAAATCTGCCGGTACATTTTTGCAACATCTGATTTCAATGCAATATTGTGACATCGAAATCGAAGCAAGATCTGGAAGAGATCATCTTGTAACTTAGGCCCCGTCATTAATTTATCATTCAATGACACACCTGATGAAGATTTGGCAGAAGCGTCGAAAACCACCCTCAGTTTAGTGGTACTACTGCAGGGCAATTGTAAATAAAATGAGAATTCGAGTCGCATTGACTGCATTTATTTTCAGTACTGACCTGATGAACAAAAACTTGTTTTTTTCCACCAGGTATTTTTACATGAGGGACCGCGGCATTGGAACTTGACGAAATGTAGCTCACCCTATCGTCCAAGAATTCCAATAATTCTTTCAACTTTGGCATTATATTTCGGCCCAGTTTAGCTTCCCAAAGCTCACGCGTCTCATCATCTAATCTCTCCAAAATTCCAAAAATAACCCAATCGTTATTTTCATTACCACTAGCTTTTCTGCCTAAAGCTTTTAAGCCTAAAATACAAGCAGTGGATGTGTCCACTAAAGACCTCAGTCCCGTGGCACTTTTTTCATGCAATTTTATTTGAGCATTAAATTTTTGGATATGTGCTCGTACCAATTCCTTAACATTTTGGTATCTTTTTTCCAGCACATTCCAAGCATCAGCGTAATTGTCATCGGATATATGATACTGCTTAATTAACTCAGCCGCATCTCCGCGTAGAGCTCCTTTCAGGTACTGCATCTTCACAGCGCCCCGTAGCGGTTGATCATGTACCGTAGACTTGAATATGTCCCTAAATTCTGTCCATTTTAACAACTCTCCAGCAAAAGTCGGCAAATCCAGTTTAGGCAGCTTCACCGTGTTGGTTACAGCCTGATTTCTGACTTCACTTTCTTGTTGTCTTTCCTGATTCATAAAATACCTAGCCAACCGCCTCAATTCGTGTTGACTTTCATAAAACCTGTTATAATTGATTTTATTATGAACAAGAACACGATGCTAGCTCTATGAACGATGATGAGATACTCTTTTAACAATTTTGTAGTAATTATTACTAACTCCCCAACCAATCAATCTGTCTGGAAGCAAGCAATCAACCCATTCCCCAATAGAATTAACTGTTTTAACTGGCTTCCTCTCTAAACATGAACTTATAAATTTCAACATTAATCACTTTTTTAAATAACAACTTTTTCTCATTTCTACAAAAATAATAATGAATTAGAATTCCAACTATGAACCATAGCACTACAATTCAAGTTTCAACACCCTCATTATAACCTTTAAAACAGTCCTATGTGTCACTTATGTGACAATTAGTTGTCTGTGTCACTTGTCAATCGGCGTGATGGAAAGATAATTTCATGTCATAATGCAAAGTATGAGTGCAATGGAGTACAATTCAGCGGTAATACCATTGCGGCTATCACATGCTATTTGTCGGTGGGAGCGTTGGTGGGAGCGTGCGGGAGCGATTTTGAGTCTGGCCGGGTAATTAGAAGTCAGCCGACTTTTCTAACGCATTCTGGAAAAGAAGACAGAAAATGTTTACACAAATTACGTAAAAAGTTAATCTCTGAATTTATTAATTGACAAAGGATAGAATTTTATGAATCGTTTATGCCTTACCTTCAAAATGGTCTTGGAAAAATGCTCATCGAGGAGGTGATAATTTTGGGACACCATTAAATACGAAGTATTTTCCTCTTCTTTTAACGGGCCGGTCAAGAGACGCAGCAATTGGATGGAACTGGAACCCAAGGTCGTCCTTGACTGTGCATCGAACCAGAAATGTATTTAAATCGCTGTTTCATTTCATTTGCGAGAACCTTGGCAATTTCGCTCTTGTCCATTCCTTCGATTTTTCAAAAAGTGGCCTCTTGTTTTTGAACGCTCCTCACGGACTTTTCAAGGTCGTTCAGGACTTGTTGTCTTCCATAGAAGTTTGGCGAGTGATGTGGGAATTGGTAAAAGTGGTTAGGAACACTCAGGTTTGGCTGAACGATGTTGGTTTTGGGGCTGTTGACGTAAGTTGTTTGTGTACCGGAAATATTAATGTTCTCGGTCGCGACATTTCCCGCACAGAAATTTGAGCCTGAATTTCCTTTCCTTCCATTATTTGCTCAAATGTTACACAGTCGGAAACGTTACACCAGAGTTTGGTCTTTCTGTGAAATAATAACAAACCTTGAGATTTAATCGTCAACGCTGCTGTTAACATTCATAAAAAATTTTGACAAAATTCATCTATGTGACACTCAAATGGGCAGAATGTTCCAGATTGAAAAATATTTCATGCATTCAATCAACGAAAACGGGAGTCATATGAATCTATCCAAACTTGGTGCTTTATTTTTTGACGATACTAATTGACATAATGCAGAGATAATTTGTTCAAACCTTATCTAATGCTATTGCAGTTTCGCTTTGCATTTAATTTTGGGCAATATCCACCTGATTTTGTACGATCTCCACTAAATACGAGTGAAACTCCTCTTAGTTTAAGTTCAATCTTCCCAAATTTTAGGCCTAAATTCATGATAAATCTTCCCGAATTGTGATCAAATCTACCCACAGTCGGATCAAATCTTCCCAAATTTTGATCAAGTCGCCCCTTATTTTTGGTTCAAATCATGCTCAACTTTGCACAGAATCTTCCCAAATTTTGACCTTATAACCAACAAGTCAAATCACCCCTTAATTTAAGTATGCGCAACGGGTTCGGGTGGTACCCGGGTTTTGGGTACGGGAACGTGTTGGGACCGGTTCGGGTACCTACATGTTAGAGACCCGAGGCATGAATTTGGAAGATTCTGAAAGATTAGGTTTTTCGCTTTCAGAATTGTATCTACAAAATCACATAAACCGAAGATACAGGGGGCTGATTATGAGCGTCGCCAACAACTTTTCCCGCGTCTATTCATTTCCAACAACTCTTCAACAATCATGGTGGCTAAATTTCTTGTTAAGATTAATTTCTTTAGACTGAATCCGTTTCCAGTAAAATTATTTCCAAGGTTTCCAGTTCGCAAGTAAAATGCTTTCAAAATGCTTACTATCCCCGGGGTTGGTAATTATTTCTATAGTTTTTGCCAGCATCTAAATGATGGCATTTTTCCCATTCGATTTTCCTACCTCGTATTTGTATATACATATATTTCTGTTTTGCAGAACAAATATTTAAATACTTTTCTTTATAGACTGTTATTGCTATGCGCGAAACTACATGGGAGTGAGGCACAATGAATGGCTGGCAACTTTTAGAGAAACGCTACATTATAATTATTAGCCAAAGATATTGTGAATGTAAAATGTATGGACTTTGAGGTGCCGTGTGCTAACTTATGTGCTTCTTGCTAATATAATATTCTGGACGTAAATTAACATTCAACCCACTCACTAAAATTCCACTTGGCGACACAACAATCAATAAAATATTTATAGAAATGAATAAGTACAAATCAATTTTCCCACTGTCAACATTTAGTTAACAGGAAATGCTCCAATTAAAATATATTTTTTTAGCAATACAATAATTATTATTCCTCTACTTTCTTCAACAACATGTAATACAAAATATTCATATGCTTAGATAAGTTAGTTGTTATATAAGTCTGTATATACAATAATATAGCGTAACTACAATTAAAACAGTCAAGGTTGTAAGGGCATGGCCTTAAAATCCACCTGAATAAACCATTATTATTAATTATTTTTGTGTATACAATTAACATTCAACGTAAATAGATCGTCAGTAGAATTTTTTCTGTAATTATTATAGAAAACCTACCTCACATTTTCCACACGAGGAAGTCCTTATTAGGAAGGTCTTAATTGTGTACAAGGAGGTTGGTTTAATGGAGCCATGGGTGACCAAGTTATTCGTGTAATTATCCTTTGTGAATTTAGGACAACCTGCCCGCCCTTTCTGGCTTGTATTTAATTATATTGGACGTGATCAATATAATATACAGACGGAAAAGGCTCTTACAACGTCGTCGTCGTCGCAAAGTCGTGTGTGTAAACATGTTGAGTTTAGCATGAATTCATTTGGCGCAGAGTAGTGAGTGAGAAGTGTTGGAGAAATAATCTTTCAATTCCTGTACACACTCCTTGCCAAACTCTATATAGACTTTTTCTCCTGAAATAATTTATAATTTACTTATTTTAGAAAATTTAGTAAACAATTGAACCTTGCACTCGCAAATTTTATTTAAAAAAAAATAAACTTTTTCAAAATGCTTTCCGCTCTGGATCTACGATTCAATTTGATGGCAATGGATATAATCAGCAAATTGAATATTCTTCCCATAGCGTTGGATTTGGAAACTGGGAAAGTCCGATTCCAGACTGGAGTCTGGAGACTACGGATCTGGAAGTTTCAATACATTTTATTTCAAATTCATTTTCTCACAAAATTCCTCCTCCTCATTCCTGCATTGTATAACAAGGAAAGTATTAATTTGATGAGCTTGGTTCTTCACATTTTTTATTTGGTCATTGAAAGTGTGGCATGGCACGGAATGAGCTACGTCTTCCACTTGAAAGGCAAAGAAAGTTCCTACCTCCTTTCTTTGATTCACCAAGACAAAGGATTTCCAAAAAATCCAAGGAAAGGTAATAAGTAGCCATTATTTTGGCACCTTCTCCACAAATCCAGAGCACCTTTTTATGAGAAAAAATATAAATAGTATGCTTACATTTTTTTTTTATTCATGTGCTCTTACTTACAGGAATTGAAAGCCTGAAGGAATGGATATTTTCTCTCTGTACACGCTCACTCTCCGAGCTTATAATAATTTTCAACCCCATCAATTTATTTTGTGCGAGCTTTTTCGTCTTGGGCTTGGTTCTTTGGGACCAGCTGGAACAGAATATGCTTGAATTTTTATGGTACACAAATATCCCGGATAACTACAAAAATCCAATCTCTTTCGCCGTAACGTATGTTCTAGATTGCTGGGGGATCCTTTTCCATATGTCGCCTCTGTATATTGGCTCATATTCCATTCTAAACGAAGTTTCAACACTGAAAGGGGGCTCTTTCGGGAGAATATCAGGAATTATCAAGTTAGTTACGGATCTCTCCTTTGAAGATAAATTTGAATAAATTTTATTGGTAAACTTTTGTTTTTAACTTTCAAAACTGTATAACAATTATAGCTTTCGTTTAGGGAATATAAAAATGAATACGTTGATCAGAATTGGGCTGACAACATTGTCAAGGAGTTCAGAATGGCAACGTTGAAAGTGCAACTACTAAACTACGTGTACGCGGATTCCCACTACCTGGTCAAAGTAATATTGCTTTTTCTATCGATTTTCGGGATTTTTATGGGAACGAAAATTTGGACAAATTATCCAGCGATTGGAAGTCTCCTCCTTTTCATTGGTTTGTATACAATTGTGCTCTATGTATTCTTCTTTGGGAAAATGCATGAAATTCCTGCGGCGATGGCGGAGCTAAAGAAGAGAGCATGTGCGAAGAGGCGTGGGAAAAATGGGAGTGTGGAAATGAAATACTTGGAGAAATCCTTGGCCTCGGTTGATTGCAAGGGAATTAAAGCGGGCGCGTTCTACACGATAGATAAAAGCTCAACTCCCACATTCATTGATTTCGTTTTGAGACAAATTGTTGGCTTGTTCATAACTTTCCCCTAAAGCGCGTTTCCTAGCTCAGGAGTAATATTCAAGATTCCTCGTCTTCGTCTGCAAATAAGAATTTGGAATAAAATTTTGAAGTTTGTTGAAAATGTACGCATATTATAGTATCCCTTGCTTCCCGTCATTCAATGCTGATAGAATGTTCTGAATATTGTTAGTAGGAATTTTAAAGTTAAAATCACCCAATGTTTCTCAACACTTTAAATGTAATATCGTTAACTTACAAATCTTGACGGAAAAAACATGGAACCCTTTTTTTCCTTCGATGTTTATCATTTGAAATTTTATCCAAAGTGAGAAAATGTTGTGGATGGATTATATGATGTAGCGTAACCTTCAAGGTTCATGAGGCAACTTTTACGATTTTGCAACTTGCAACCCATTTGTGGGAGAGAAAATAAAATGATGTCTTGATTTCCTCACAGAAAGTAATAATTATCATTCCATCAATTACTATCACTGCACGCGCGAGTTTTGTAAAAAAAATCAAGTCATGTCACAGTTAAAAAGTCCATGTTATTTTATGAAACTTTGGAGTCCACCCGTCTTTACATCCTCTAATATAGAGCATGAGCAACGTCCACGATCAAAGGAACTAAAATGTTGGGAGTATCAAATGATATTTTTGGCAGGACCGAATATGAAGATATTCAGAAATGAATTTGTGATTTTCCAAAGAATATCCTTTCAAAATTATGAAGTGCATTACAGATATAAGTTCCAGCAGCGGCTTCATGCCATAACAAATAGAATTAAAACTGAACTCCCCGATACGCTAATACGAATAACTTGACATCCCAGCCCCTTGGTTGTAATTCCTATTCTATACTTGTATTGGTCGTTATTTTGCTATATTCCATAGTTTTCCATAGTCACAAGTTTTTCTCAATACAAATTGGTATTTTTAAAACGTTCCCTTATGATTCCCTTTGTCTTCACCGTCATTTTTTTTAAATATTCTGAAGTTTACATGCATTGTAACATAAAATTTACGGCTTGCGGAACGATTATATTTTTTAAGAACCAGTTTGATCCCGCCAAAACTGGATTTGCAAATATTTAAAACCAAAGTCAAATCAAACAGGTGTAGCTCTAATTTTACTCTCAAACAGTCATGGCAATTATTATAGACCTGAATTATTGTGGATAAAATGATAAACGTGTTTTTTAATTTTCATTCAAATTTGAGTCCCCGCGCCCTTGTATTGGTAGGTCAGCCTCAATCCCGAAAGCATGGTTCAGGTACTTTTGGGAGGAGCACGAAAGTAAAATTAAGCTTACACGTTTGTGATTTACGGGATTGAAGATTGAAGACGAACCGTCCTTCCGATAGATGTATAAAAGTATACGGATATGTAATGGGCAGATGTGTTTGTTCAAAGTGGAAGGGAACCGACAGTTGCTTGTTGCTTTTAAAGTGCATGCGAAAAAAAGTGTAGGCCGCAAAGACAAAATACAAGTAATTTGATAACCTTGACGTCCGATGCATAATAAAGAGCCCCAAATATACTTAAATACTAGATTCGTGAGGTAATGAGTGTGATAAAAATTGGTACTTCTTATAAATTTATTTGTTGTAATGATTAAAATATAAAAAAAGTCCCTTTTAAGGGTAAAAAAAAGAAAATTGTGTCTGATAAAATTTACAGACTAAACATGATTATTCCAAATCTGAGCAAATTAAATTCTCCGAGGTTCTTAAGAAAAATGCCTACATTTTTTCATTATTCGGAAATGAAAAGGTGACAAAACTTTTGCAGAAAATCTCATGAATGCTATGCCAATTGTTCAAGTGAGACGCCGCTGACAAAATTCACAGAAGTTTCAAATATCATGGCTGGAAATCTAAAAAAAATGGTGATAATTTTCAAGTGAGAATTTACTGAAGTTTACCCTTCAACAACTTTTGAAGGGTTTAAATAAACGTTTGGTTACATAATTTTTCATAACTACTCAAGTCAAACGCCGGTCGTAGTATTTACACAAAATTGTAACGTGTAATACTCGGCTCACTCGGGGTTGTTGTCAATGCATAGGATTGGTTTAAAAAATGTTTTTTCCTTAAAATAATTTTAGCCATACTCAAACTATGTACTTGAAAAAATTAAAACTGGTTTGGCAATGTAATTTATTTGATTTTTAGAAAAATAAATCGGTATTGAAGAATTTATGAAGAAGCCATCCAATTATTTGACTTTAGCATTCAGCATTCTTGGGTCAAGTAATTCTGGAAGCTTTTAAAATTGTCAAACCTGATATTCAACTGCATTCCCATTAACACAGCATTGTCAAACCAAGAACTGAACGGGAAAGGTAAATTCTCCCTAAAAATCCCTTTTCAGTTTGTGGAAGTGGAAAATATATAGATGATGATCTTGTTTTGAAGACGCGTAAAGTTTTACTTCCTTTAAAACATATTTAAGGTGAAATTATTTGAAAATCAAAGTTGCTTGCGGTGTATTTCCTTCTGAGCACACGTACCATTCTCATCGATGCCACAATTTTACTATTTTGAACTAAACTTTGTGTATAATAACTTATGGGGAGAAAGTTGTTATTCACTAGATTGGAAAATTTAACTTGCTAGCACAGGAATAATTTTCATGAATTTTTATCATACCATCATTGGAATAAAAATGGAGATAGTTTTTTTTCAAACAATACGCATCCAAATATTTACAGCGTTATGGTTTGCAGCGTTATTGGTTAAATAACTTGGTTTTACATGGATGTCTAGGATAAAACTACTAGAGACGAGAAAATGTAAAAGGTCGAGAAAGTATGGATAAACCCCGCGTGAGGAAAAACTATAAACAAAATTAAACTCTTCGAGCTTAAAATCAAGGTCAAATTTTGTAAATAAATGAATCTGCGATATTTAGCAGAAATTGCAGAATAATTGGCAAAGAAAAGCGCACTAAAGTACTTTAAATATCGCAATATGCTTGTAAGCCTCATTTTAGAATTGTTTAAGCTTCTGGCTGTTTGCAAAATTAATTCACGTGCTCCAAGGATTTCCTCAATAATATGTAATTTACAATGGAAATGTGTACAATATTGGACGGTGATACAAAGCTACTACCGATTCTAAGGGCTCTTTGCTCACTCTCTCACGACAAGCAGGACTGTTGTGCCTGAGATATATGCACTTTACCGATGTACATATAAAATTAGAAGGAATTTGAAATAATTTTAAAATATTTCTATAGGGAACTTCTTCTGTGGGAGTAAAACCTTGGACTTTTTCAGTTTTTTTCAATGTGAAGGCTTCACGAAAACATTTTGGCAACCACAAGGCTAAATATATAGTGACAAAAAACTGCGTGAAAACACAAAAGGAGCAAATACTTCTAAGTCAACAAAACCACGAAAAGTTTCGCACCGTTTGCCAAATGTCCATCATGCAGCTACGAAAGAAGTTGAGGGCGAATTTTGCTGTAATAGAAATCGAGGGTAGCTACAGAGGCTTGTTCCCCGTTACATATGAAATTCTAAATTTTTAAACAACACTATGTACTTTCCAAAATAATCACGTTGTTTGTGTTACTTGTGCGCAGCAATCCAGGGAGCCTACCCGCTGAACCCCACCTCGGAAAAATTACAGAAAACTCTCACGCAGTATTTGACTGAAGACTTGCACTGTAGTGAACCAAGATTCAATGATACTCATGTCATTCGTAAACCCCGCGTTGGGGCACGAATTATTTGATCTATATAACATGGATTACCCAACCAATCCTCTCAACTTGCCATCCACTGCTGACAGTATTAGCATTTTCAAAAACAAATATCCGACAGTTTTGAACATTTTCTGAAGTTAACAGTTTGGACTTACACAGCCATGATATTATCGGCCAAACCCGTGCTCAAATTTTGAACAGCCACGCAATCAACTAATTTTAATACTGTTACCCTCAGGTATTTTTGGGCGTAGTCAATCAAGGAGTATTCCCGATGGTAGTGGTACGTCAGCACCAACTTTTCTTTCCGTTTTGAGTCATGTCAAACCTAAAACTCTTTTATTATTCTCTACATATTATGATTTTTAATTCAATGATTTTATGTTGAAGTTGGAATGTGGATTTAAGTTGGTTCAGGAAATTTAAAATTTGTACTTTTTTCTTTGATTTTGAAATTCTAATAAGTAGTGCCACTTTGCATCCAGGATTGCCGTTGTCCCGACAAGTTTTATTGTTATTATTATTATTTTAGCAACTTACATCTCCATAATAAGCGCCGAGTCTTTAAAAATAGAAATAAAAATTATCTTCGGTGATACATGTTGCAGAGTTAAAGCCGCTGAGATTCCCCACAGCCGGAGAGTTTATTTAAGTCTTTTTCGCTAACAAAAGGCAGTTGCATAGGTAGAGTGGAGGGGAAGTCAATGCTATTAACCTGAACCTTTTGATGTGTCTTAACGTAACACAAACCTTCTTATACGTAACTACGGGAAAATATTTCTCACTTTCCTCCAGTTTTTGTTAGTCATATTGGACATGGTTACTGTTACTGTTGCTACGGAAATGATGACCTGAAATCAGGACCTCTTAAGTGGCTAGCATATACAAATGCAAGCAACTTAATGGACGCGTTCCGGCAGACAGAGGTCATTGGCAATGTTGTCGGTGACAGCGTCCCGTGGGACGAAGAAGCGGCTCAATCAGAGGAAAGTGCTAACATAGAAAGTGAAGGTGAGCTAGGCTAACGTTGTTGTATTATCATCCCAAAAAATGCTCCATCGCTTCTTATGATTTCCTATATTTTTGTAGGAACGTGATATTTCTACACACTGCTCTGGAACTCTCAAAAATCGTAAGAAAAATTACTGACGTGTACATTTTCTGAAAAAATTTCTCTTTGGCTAGATTTACTGAAAGGTGACACAATAGGTTTTTTTCTCAAAATTGATGCAGTTTTGACCCCACATGGGATTATTTTCTCACTGGAAAAGTGTTTTTTGTAGCTTTTTCTTACGGTGTTTACCAACCGTGCATTTTGGGAGTTAAGAGTTTGAAATTATGTAAACTTAAAAATTATTTTTTGAGTACGGCGAGGGCAAGAATTCATAAGGATGTACAAATTACTTTTGATGAAAAAAATTGTCAAGTGTGGTCCAATGTTCCATAAACACCCTGTATTAAAACGTTCATATTTTCACTCAATTTGCAGGCTCTTGTCAATGAATGTCAATGAGCTCATCAGGTCGTGGATGTATACGGTCGAGGTCACTTCGTCATAGGACTTGCAAGTGATAGTCAAATCTGATCCTGAACTGTCCAGCCTCATCCGAGTGCAACCGACCTTCAATTTTCTCTCCATCCCAAAGTAGCCCGCCATCGTCCTCTCCATGCGTCAATGCGGATGTCAGATGGAGTGTCAGCGACAGGAAGGGCGGAAGAAAAGGCGAGTCCAGCTCCATGGAACCGCCAGGCCAGCAAAGCTGATGGACACAGAACCCTTTCTCGGTACTCCCACCTTTAAATGACGCACAGCTCTTCGTCTTCCCATCCGGGCCTCACCAACAGGAACCCGCCCAAAACGAATGTCCCACGGATTCCAGGTCGAAGATCCGACAGAACTGAAGACACTAGGAGACACTGAAAGAAGACCTGGAAAGAAGGAAGGAGAGAGAAAAGAAGAGAAAAGAGAGAATGCAATGTGCATCACTTTTTTAGGATGGCAGCTGGGGAGGCACACCTGAAGATAGGAAAGAATCTCCTATCTCAAAAGAGATAAGATAGAAGCAGAACCTTTCTGTTCGGCTGCTGGAATGAGCAGACTCCAATGCTAATCCTGTTAGTTTTAACAGGTTTGATAAAACTGGTAAAAATTGTAAATCAAACAAAATTTTATTTTCCTTAGTTAATTGGATGATTTTTAATACATTAATTAAGGATTGTTGGAATATATTTTTGAATTAAATGAGTGAACAAACGAAAAGCCACTTTTCTAAAATTAGCTGCATCAAATGTGTATTCTTATCTATAATTTTGTCAGCATGCCAAGAGTGCGGAAAAAATCCTATATATTGGGCCAAGAAAATAAAAATCAAGTTTCAAGTTTTACTGATGAATTTGACGCCGATTGAAAAATTTGTATACAACGGTCAACCAATGTCAGTAAAGATTTTTACGATGGGATTGTTTTTGAGTAACGTAATCCTAACTTGTTAAAATAAATGTTTGCATGATATTCTAAATTTTTAGGGAGCACCTGCAAAAGAATTGGCAAGGACTTTAAATGCGGATTTCCCATTACTAGGGTTCAAGGAAACAGTTTCTGCAATTTTAAGACAGCACTGAAGTTATCTCAATGGGTTTATTTATCATCCAATTTTGGTATAATCAACATGTTAGGAACGAACGCAAAAATTCCGTTCAAGTTTTTCGGAGAAATCCACAGAATTGTTTTTTAAAACACCCGGAAATTTTCCCACCAATGGCAAAGAATTTCTACATTCAAAAACTACATCTCTGTTCTGGTGGAAATGATGAAAATATTTAATGTCTAATGATTCCTGATGAAGTCCTTTTAGTTACGTAGTGTGCAAATTGTATCTGTAAGCATAATAATTGCAGGGCTCGTGTTTATTTCCACCAATATTTTCGTTTTCACCGTCGCTTCAAAATATTATATAATTTGTAAGACTCGTTTAGAATATCATGTTAGCACACCGCTTTGGATGGCGTTAAACTATTACGGAAAACATTTTTCCACACATGCTTGCTAATTAAAAGGCTCATGAAAATTTACGAGTACCACACTTTCTACCACTAATCATTTTTTTTACCACCTCAAATTATGGAAAATTTTAAAAGAGGGACTGAAATTCTTCAAGAAATGTACTAATTTTTCACATGTTTGCAAACGAGCGGAATTCATGTTTTCGTAAACAAAAAAAATCATTTTCCATTGTATGTAACATAAAGCAGTGGCGGCGGAACTAATTTTGGACTGGGGGTTACAAGGTTACTTCCTCCTACAGTGACTTCATCACTACTCCAAACCAAGACGTGCATCCCTCGTACAGATGAGTCCAGAAACTCCAAAGACACCGCCGCCCACAAGAATTTAGTGCGACGTGTTCCCGCCTATTCAAGAAAAGTGACTTCAGCAAGGCCATCATGCCTCATCGCCTCAGCCCAGCTGCAGCCGAGTGAAAGACTAGCCTCAAGTCCCCGGTACGTTCCTTCACTTTTGCCTCCACCTGAGCCACCGCCTATCACCCATGAACAAGCCGGACCTCTCACCAGACTTGACTTAGCCCCAGCTAAGCCGAACCCGACCATGCCTACATCAGGACTAAGACAACTCGCCAAGAAACCCCCAGAGAAGAAGACACACTCCTCTTCACAAACAAATCCTCAAGGCCAAGGAGACCTCATCGCCAAGACCCAGGACTCGCAGCGCCTCTTCTATTATGCTCATTACATTTAAAATGTTCAAGTAAGAGTGTCTATTGTCTATAAGAATTTCCTAAACATTTTCCTCATTCTTAAAAATTACATATCCATGTCTTATGTAATAATTATTATTGTTGTGTCAAAAATATGTCTACATTCATTTGCATGTCCTTCTCATTGTGAGTAAGTGACTAATTTTAAGACTAAACTCCAGCGCTCATTCTAAAGTCTTTTGTGTATGTACGACTGTATTCTAAATTGTCACTCTTTATATATTATTGTTATTTCCTGAATTATTATGAGATGTCTTATATGCTATATTGTGTATTTGTGAGTTTTGCCATTTAACAGCCAACAGCAGACTTCATCATCTCAAGACTAAATTCAAGACCAAATACATTATTATTAATGTAATATTATTACTATTGTTATTTGAAATTATTATTATAAATAAGATTTTGCCAATTGTTAGTCTGAGCGCCTCCGCATCAGACCCCCCCCAGGGGAGGGGGGAATTGTAAGGGTAAATCTATGATTTACCCTTACCCTCATGTACTATGCCACCTCCAAATGTCACCTTGGACCATAGTCTTGAATAAACTTTAACAGTCGTCTGGCATCTCTGGTCTTGTACACATCTAATTTTGCGGTTCTCCCCATCCTACACATACATTACTATAGCCTCAGACTGACTTCTCATCGTATCTCTAATTTCCCCAGTCATACAACATAAATTGAGAGTCATCCCATAGCCTAGTAATTCATCATGTAAGACTTTATCCTTACAATTACAATGTCAATCTTTTTTCAAGCAAAAAAATTATAACAATATTATTCCTTTTCTTTACCAAACTTCACTACTTTCACTAAAAAAAAATGTCCAATAAAATCATTTTATCAAAACCGCTATGCCTTTGCGTTTCAATTTTTGCAACTGCTAGACGATAAGCCATC
>JAQFXU010003437.1:0-16229 GCA_034693705.1 Spatulosminthurus flaviceps | reverse complement strand
ATCTGGGTAGATCGAATCCATGCCATTCCCTGGCCGAGGCCAGGTACTTCACCACTGGACTGAACTGGCTGTTCAAATCTCACATTTATAGCACTGAATCATTTAAATGACTTGAAACTTTAGGTTTTGGAATACATTCAGCGATTATTTATAATAATAATAAATGATTCAATGAACAGAAATTATTTAATCCATCAATGAAATCTATGTAAACTTTTTAAAATTTGATTAGTATTGTTGATAAAATTGCTGAAGATCAAAATCCCACTTTGCGTTTCATATAACCTGACTTGTTCGAATAATTCATACAAGTTTTATCAAAGTCAACGCACCCATGACGAATACATGCATTTTCAAGTAAAATGAAAAATAGGTTTACAATATTGGCCTGAACTTAACGATGACTTGAAAGGTTAGTTTTAGTCACACTAAATTCCAGCTCTGAACTGGACAAAATTCAGTAACAAAAAGTGACCGTGGTAATTTAGCGTGGAAAGAATTTCATCCGAATCCCGGGACTTTTAGCTCTCAACACCAACTCATTCACAGCTTTAACCTTCTCAGGAGGATCCAGAGATTGAGCTCGGAAATTCCGGAATAAATTCGCAAGAATGGTTTTTTCTTCTGCGAAAGCAAATCTCTGTCCGATACAATTTCGAGGTCCGGCCGAGAAAGGAATGAACGCAAAAGGATGCATTTTGGATCGGTTCTCAGGGGAAAAGCGATCTGGTTTGAATTTTTCCGGTTCTGGAAAACTTTCTGGATCACGACAAGCGGAGTAGACATTTAGTGCAATAATTGCATCTTTTGGCACGATAGAGTTTTCATCTGAAAAAATGTGGCAATTCCGGAAATTTTTAGAAAAACCAATAGCACTAAAATACTTCAAGTTATTTCTGAAACTAAAAACTAATTATATTTTTCAGCTATCGGATTCAATAATTCCAAATGTTGTATACCCAACATGAAGTCTTTGGTTACAATTCGAGACACCAAAGTTACGACGGGGTACAATCGTTGTGCTTCTTTAATGCACATCTCTAAATATTTAAGTTTGGCTAAATCCTTGTACTCCACAGGCCGAGATCTATCCTCTCCAAAAACTGAATCCAGTTCTTCATGAACAAATGCCTACAAGAAAAATGTGAGTAACAAATTCCGTGAGTATTTTCCAACTGAGTACCCTCCCGACTAAACTTAAAATGTACGTAGAAGCTCCACCTGCTCATCTGGATGAAGACCAAGGAGGTAAATTGTCCAAGATAGGGATGAAGCCGTGGTATCATGACCCTAAAACAGTTAATAAAAACGAACATTTCTGAAAAATAAAATCAGAATTTTATTTTTTGTTCAACTAATCACTCAAATTTTTACCTCAAACATAAAAGTATCCGTCTCATCTACAATATCCTGATCAGTCAACCCATGCTCTCCTGATGCTTGAAGGCTAAGCAACAAGTCTAGAAAAGCGAATCGTCCTGAAAAATTTGAAATAAAAAAAAATCAAAATACTGTTTGTGTCACAAACAAGTTAAAATAAATATGGTTGCATTACTCTTCGAACCGCTATAAAGGCTTTCGTCACCCCCGTCATTAGTCGCTTGAAGCATTTCTGCAGTTCTGTCAGCAGAGAAATTCTTCTTTCTTTCACTGATCACCTAATTCAGTAAAAAACTAATCGGTAATTGACTCCACCTTGAAACCTACAAAACGCCTTTTAATGAGGCAGAGGCAACACCGACGTTAAGGAATATTTGAAACCTGTTTCGTAAACGTGTGCAAAGTGTCAAGGGTGTCTCGATCTTCCTTCCCGTACTTTGATAGTCTCCAAATCAGGGGGTTTTGATACCAAGGATTGGTATATTTCAACATTATTAAATCGCATTCCCTATAAAAATTAATATGTCGAATTAAAAGCAGGGATAATTAATAAATCACTACAAAATTTAATAAAGGTCTGATAATTGTTTACCTCATTGTGGCCCTCAGAAATTCATTGGTTATGTCCAACTGACAATTTAATTTTTTACCCATTGCTGTCTCTTTAAAATAAATTTATTTCTTTAAATTATTTTTAAGCGATTCAAAGCACAATTCCAGAAGTAATGTAATACAACCAATAATATTATTAAAATACCGCAAATCACATCAAGAGTACATCGCGTCATGTACCCTTGAATTTCACACTCCTCCCCGGACAAGTTTTTGAGAATATTCACAAGCACTTTGGAGCACTCATCAAAGATGGGTTGGAAGTTCTCCAAAATTTTAAAATGGAACGCCGGTGTCAACATTCTTCGTCGAGTTTTCCACTTCTCTCCTAAAAGTATTTGATAACATGACATCAAAGCATTGGTTTTCTGATTCAAAAATAAATATTGCGACCTAACGTCTTTTCTAGTGCAGCCAGACTTTTTAGATTCTTGGTTACTGGAGTGGAACTATAGCTTTTCTTGTTCCCACTAGATAAGCTCTGACTCCGGACCCGGTATATTGGAATTTTGAATTCCCTTATTGAAGTTCAGTTGCGCATGTGGTGCGCTTTTACAAGTTGAAGTTCCCACTGGGAACGATTTCTAAGGAAATTCGTTTTTGGTACTGAATATGTTTGCATCAAACCATCCCGGAAAATTCATTGCAAATCTTGTATTTCGGAATTTTAAAAGTTGGATGCACCCGAGTACAGGTACAACTAAACCGTGGTCGTGCTCGCAACGGGAGCAATACAGGTAGAAAGGTATGGGAATCGGGTGACTCCAAAATTTTGCCAACCAAATCTGGGTAGGAGTTTAATGGAGAACAATTTTGGTTGGGTATTGGTCGCAGAGACCCCTGAAGGGGGTCTAGACCGGGCTCTGTAAACATAAATTGCCGGTGGGTACAATATATCGTTTCGTGCACTCTTTTTTAAGAGGGTTACTTGCACCATTTTTCCTTGACCTCTGATTGGCCGGGGAAGTTTACCTCAAATTTTGTACCCATTGACTGCACTATTAGACGACGTTTCTTTTGATTCTATCCTTCCACAAAATCAAGTCCAACCTCCACTCGTCAAAAGTCCATCGCCAAGCCAGTTGTGAAGATGGTCATAAAATCGGGACTTGTAAATTAGTTCCGTAGAATTTGTGACTTTCTGAAACGTCGGAGTTACAAAATGTACAAAATAACACCAACTATCACGAACAAAATAAAATAAATTCTAATCATTTTACTTACTTCTAAGTCACAGGGTTTCGAGATCATCAGCGTCTTAAGACTACTTCCAAAATAAACTCTGCAACGACCATTGTACTTCTTGGACCACTCATCACACACATCCAACAGCTCTGAAAAAACCATTTTAAAAGAATATTTTAGTTAACACAACGTTTAAACACACGCCTCCCTAATTAACATTACACGTTACAAGAAATTCATAAGCCACCAGTGAATTAATTCAGCACGACCCCCTTCCGCAAGAGATTTCTAAAATTTACTCAGTTATTTTTTACAGACAACAGTGTACTCTACATAAAACTAAATTCTAGTGATTGGAAAAAATGTTAGATACAATAAATGGTCCATACTTTCATGATTTAAAAACCTGTACGCATGTCCCACAATTGGAAAATCCCTCTCGCCCGGGAATTTTTTCAACATTCGATCCATCCGACTCTCGCGGAAAAAAATCAGGTAAAGCAAAACAGAAAGCACACTCAAAATAACCCAAGATACAGGGTCCCCACAAAGGATTCCTGACATTTCAATCGTCATATGTACGCAGCTTCGTTACTTGAGATGAAGCACAAATATGTAATTATTTCAAACTTGTCAATGATTTCACGAGAGAGAAATAAAAAGCTACGACCTCACAGTCCCGTAGCTTCGAGAACATTTAAGTGTTGTACTTGAGCATCACGAGAGTACTGAAACTCTTCCTCCTTCTCTGCTGGGAGGTAGATAGTAAAACTTGTTTTAATTACATGGAACTCTAGGACAAAATGTATACTTCTTATAGTATTGACCAACAAGAAAAGTGTAGCCAAGATATATTTACCGTTCTTAAAATGTTTTCTCTCTACTGCATAAACTATGACTACATCAAGCATACACAAGACAAACATTAATAACGTGCTGGATTCTGACGGGAAAAATGTTGGTGAAACACTAGTATGTAATGAGGAGGGACCAATGAGGTTTATAAATCACATAAATGATGCAGTATCTGTATAACAGGCTTAATAAGGGGAACTGAAGGCCACAGCTAAACATTATACAAAACCCAAGTGTGGGACTGAATAACTGGAAGTTGTGCATAAAAAATGTGACTGTGATGATAATTGAATGAGATTAGAGTTCTGGTTCTGAGAGGAAGTATAAAAATATCTGTATTCAACGCTCTTAGATAATAATTCCCCCAATACCCTATACAAAAATATACAACATTATGCGGGATGAATTAAAAAGAAATTATAATTTCTTATTTATAATATAAACCAATTTTTTCGTTCAAGCCTGAGACAACTGCGCGTTATTTAAAAACCCCTTCAAAGTACAAAGTGCATGTGCACTAAATGCACAGAAGATTGTGTCATCTTCCGACATAATTATGTATGTTCCTAAGACAAATGTTTATTGGTATTTTTTATCACTATGTACTATCTAAAGAGGCACTAACAGATATGTATAGGGTTGGGGACAAGAAACTGGTTTCTGCAAAACATGCTTTATCACGCATGTGATTCAATGTGTACCCCATTCTTGTTGGTTTATTCCAGACCTTAGCAACTTATTCCAGCACGACATTCTTTTCCCATCTAACTTACGTCACAAAACATAATTACCGCATTTTAAAATAAAATATACATACACAATAAAAACCAAATGGGATAAAACTGTGAAAAGCTTTTAAAAAAATTTCAAAGCTGCTCAAAAAAACTACATTGCTACGTAGTAGATAATAGCACACGAACAGGCTATAGAAAACTCCAGATTAAAGTTCGATTGACATGAAAATACTAAATGTATACATAAATTGGTTGAACTTTATGTGGGCTTTTAAAATAAGTTCATGGGAGGAAAAATTAATACGAAATGAATGGATCTAGGGTGTAGGGCACCTCATTCAGATGAGACATCTCTAACCGATGATTCCAGCCATAGCTTTTCTGCTCTTTATTCACTACTAGAAAAAATTTGAGACCAAAATAATTCAATGTAAATAATTACAACCATATTTTTCCAACAATTATTATAATATAATTGTTTAACCACCAAATTCAACAAAACTAATTTAATTAACTTGTCCTTCATTTGGAGTGTACACATTGATGTAATTTTTGTTAAATGTATAGTTTATATTACATTTTAAACTCATCTTAAACAAACATTAGGAGAAATCAATTTCACCATACTCCCCGAAAATTTCACCCGCAAAGTCACCTCAGCCAAAGGAGATCCTACCATAACAGGAGGATCGAAATATTTTGCTTGGAAATTATGAAATATAAATACCTAAGGATTGCTTTTGCTTCTCCTATGGCAAATTTTTGGTTTTTTAGAGCGAAGCTCTCCGGTTTGAATTGCTTGGGATTCAAGGAAAAAGCGCTTTGGATTGCGATGGACCATGGGACGCGTAATCATTTACGAGAAACGAGAATATAACCGCTCGTGTTGGTACTATTGACTACTATAGAGTACAAACCATGTGCAAGTTTCGTTTGTGACAACATGGACTTGTAAAATATATTAATTAAATCCGCTGAATGCCTTCCATACTTATAATTTTAAAACTCCGCATTATTTGTTAAGGTAGTTGTTAGTCCTAGAAATACAACCACTTCCAGAAGCACTTTCATGGCTCCGTGTTGTGGCGAAACCCTATATGGTTGTTATAAATGCTGAATTTTTGTAGTTTCACACTCCGTGGAATTTCCTCGCGACTTTCCGTGGCTTCCGTGGAGTGCATGAAAGCTATGTCAATTTTTATTCAATACAATTTATTATCGCGGATATTAAATACGTGAACCTGGAAATCACAGCATTTCACGTAACTTAACTTGAACGAATGAATCATCCTTTAAAGTGAACGCGACCCTGACGTGTAAATGCATGCCCAAGTAAATTAAATAGTCAGTTTAAAATGTTTAAATTACTTTGTTAGATTGTTGTTACTTTGCCAGAGTTAAGTCGTTGTGATTAAGTTTTATTCGAACTTAATTCCAGCTCTTAGCTGGTCAAAAATTAGCAACAGAGAGTGATCACAATAATTTAACGTGGAATGAACTTCATCCTAATCCCAGGATTTTTAGCTCTCAACACCAATTCAACAACAGCTTTAACCTTCTCAGGAGGATCCAGAGATTGAGCTCGGAAATTCCGGAATAAATTCGCAAGAATGGTTTTTTCTTCTGCGAAAGCAAATCTCTGCCCGATACAATTTCGAGGTCCGGCCAAGAAAGGAATGAACGCAAAGGGATGCATTTTGGATCGGTTCTCAGGGGAAAAGCGATCTGGTTGGAACTTTTCTGGTTCGGGAAAGCTCTCTGGATCACGAAACGCTGAGTAGACATTTAGTGCAATAATTGCATCTTTTGGGACAATGGAGTTCTCGTCTGAAAAAATGTCGCCATTCAAAGAGACTTTTAGAAAAATCACGAGATTCAGAAACTTCTCAATCAATCCAAATTTCGAAATTTTATACCCAGTTTAAAGTCTTTGGTTACAAGGCGGGAAATAAAATTGACCACGGGGTACAACCGTTGTGATTCTTTAATGCACATCTCTAAATATTTAAGTTTCGCTAAATCCTTGTGCTCCACAGGTCGAGATTTATCCTCTCCAAAAACTGAATCCAATTCTTCATGAACAAGTGCCTACAATATTTAAAAATGAATTAATGAATTTCGTGAGTATTTTCCAATCCTCCCGACTAAATTCAAATTGGTTGTAGAAGCTCCACCTGCTCATCTGGATGAAGGCCAAGGAGGTAAATTGTCCACGATAAAGATGAAGCAGTGGTGTCATGACCCTAAAACAGTTTAAATGAATTTTTCACGAAAACAAAGACAAATAATTATTGCTCATCAATTCCGCATTCTCATTTTAACCGTAAACATAAAAGTGTCCGTCTCATCTACAATATCCTGATCAGACAACCCATGCTCGCCAGATGCTTGAAGGCTGAGCAACAAATCTAGAAAAGCGAATCGTCCTGAAAAATTAGAAAAATTAAAAACTCAAAATTCTTGTTTGTTTAAAAAAAAAAGTAAAATAAGTATGGTCGTACTACTCTTAGAACTGAAGAAAATTCCTTCGTCATCCCCTTCGGCAGTCTCTTTAAGAAGTTCTGCAGTTCTTTCCGCAGAAAAATTCTTCTTCCTTTCGCTGATCACCTAATTCAGTAACAAAGCAAATCGGTAACTCACTTCACCTCGAAGCCTACAAAATGCTTTTTAATAAGTCCATACCGACGTTAAGGAGCATTTCAAACCTGTTTCGTAAACTTGTGCAAAGTGTCAAGAGTGTCTCGATCTTCCTTCCCGTACTTTGAAAGTCTCCAAATCAGAGAGTTTTGATACCAAGGATTGGTGAATTTCAACATTGAAAAATCACATTCTCTACAAACATTAACGTCTAATTAAAAGGGCGGATAATTAATAAATTCTCGCAAAATTGTACAAACTTCTGATAATTGTTAACCTCAAGGTGGCCCTCAGAAATTCATTGGTTTTGTCCATCTGACAATTTAATTTTTTGCCCATTGCGGTCTCTATAGATTAAGTAGTTCTTACAAGTTATTTATAAGCGATTTAAAAGTACATTTGCGGTATAATACATACATTAATGAATAATATTATTAAAATACCGCAAATCACATCGAGAGTACATCGCGTCACGTACCCTTGAATTTCACACTCCTCCCCGGACAAGTTCTTGAGAATATTCACAAGCACTTTGGAGCACTCATCAAAGATGGGTTGGAAGTTTTCCAAAATTTTAAAATGGAACGCCGGTGTGAGCATCCTTCGTCGAGCTTTCCACTTCTCTCCTGAAATTATTTTATTACAATTACAGGGCGTGAAAGTTCGGTGTTTTACATTTTAAATACAAAATTATGACCTAAGATTGTTTCTTGTGCAGTCAACATGTACATCATCGTACCCTGGTATAGGCTAAGCAGGGAACGGTTCGAGTGTCCAATAAACGGCTTTTCTCATATTCCAAGTATGTAATTAAGATCTGGACCGTATAAGTCAGAATTTCGAATGCGATTTTTTATAGGAACGAGTTCGTCATACGCTTTTATCAGCTGATTTTTCACTGGGAACAGGTACCAAGTAAAACGGCATTGGTTAAAAACGGCAGAGTACGGGAAATGATTACTCGGGGGGAAATTTTATGAAATAAATCTGGTAGCAGTTACAAAGGTTACAAAATCGGGTGCGTATCGGTCAGTAGAAGGTACCTCGCACTTTGTGCCTACATATGGACTGCACTAGAATCTGTGTTTTATTGATTTACTCCTTCAACAAAATCAAATCAAGTCCAACCTCCACTTGTCAAGAGTCCATTGCCAAGCCAATTGTGAAGATGGTCATAAAATCGGGACTTGTAAATTAGTTCCGTAGAACTTGTTACTTTCTGAAACGACGGAGTTACAAAACGTTCAAAATAACACCAGCTATCACCAACAAAATAAAATAAATTCAAATCATTTTACTTACTTCTAAGTCACAGGGTTTCGAGATCATCAGCGTCTTAAGACTACTTCCAAAATAAACCCTGCAACGACCATTGTACTTCTTCGACCACTCATCAAACACATCCAACAGCTCTGAAAAAACAATTTTAAAAGAATATTTTAGTTAACACAACGTTTAAACACACGCCTTCCAAATCAATATTACACCGAAGAAAATTATTCACAAGCCACCCCTGAATTTATTCAACTGGACCTCCTGCCGTAATAGAGATTTCTCCAATGAACTCAATTATTTTTACAGTGTCCTCCTCAAGCAAGTTTTAATCATTTCAAAAAATGTTTGATAACAATAAATGCGTCATACTTTCATGATTTAAAAACCTGTGCGCATGTCCCCCAATTGGATAATCTCTCTCGCCCGGGAATTTTTTCAACATTCGATCCACCCGACTTTCGCGAAGAAAAATCATGTAAATCAAAATCAAAACAGAACAGAACAGCACACTCAAAATAATCCATGACACAGGATCCCCCCAAAGAAGTCCTGGTATTTCAGCGGCCATATTAATAGCTTCTAACTTATTTTTAGCTGAAATCCTAATTATTTCCAACTTGTCAAGGATTTCAAGAGAAATTACTAGCTATGCCTCACGGTCCGCTTAGAAATTATTTAAGAGATATTTTTTAGGTTGCACTTGATACTCGAGATCTGAAGTATGTACCTCCTGTAGGTATTCCAGTATTACGGGAATAATGAAGCGATTCTGCATTCTCATTGAGAAGGAAATGAACAGGTAATAATTAATCCCAAAAGAAATAAAAGATAAGGAAGGGTAACAAGAAAAGTGGAGTCATGCAGATGTATTGTTCTTAAAATGTTTACTATCTCCCGTCCAAACTGGAGCTACATCAAGCAAAAACATCAAGAAACTAACATGAGTATTAATGGATTCCGATGGGAAAATGTTATTGAAAAACTAGTACGGAGGCGCTGAGGCGTGATCGAGGTTTATAAAATGTATAAATGATGCATAACAAGTCTAATTAAGGGAAACTGAAGGTCACATCTAAACATTCCAGAAAATTCAAGTGAGTGATTAAATAACTGGAAGAGTCACATAAATAGTCGAAAAGTGAAGTCAAAATGTGTATCTTTCATAAAACGTTTATTCTCTATTGCATAAACTGTAGATACATGAAGCATGAGCACACGAGGTACCAGAAGCGGTTCTGATGGGAAAAAGGTTCATGTAAAGAAACTTCAATGGCGCATGACAAGGCCAAAACGGGAGAACTGAAAGTCACAGCTACAAACATTACAGAAAATTCAAGTAGTGTTTGAACAACTGGACTGGGGGATGGAAGATGAACATAAATACAATAGTATGACTGCTAATATAAATAAAATTCAGAGGAGTTTCGAGGGGAAGTACAATATGAATGACCTCAAAACACGCTCTTGAATATAATTGTATAAACCCATCCGCAATAAATGTGAATTTCACTCTATCAAATGCATACAATTTGAAAATTGCTGCGCAAATTAATATGTTGAAAACGTTATGTTTTTACTATGAACAGACATTTTTTATTTCTAACCTCAGAACTGCGCGTAATTTAAAATAAAGTGGAAGTGTAACTAAATGCACATAAGAAAGCCAAGTGAAGTCGCCACAAATTAATATGCATCTTCCTACAACAGATATTTTTTGGCATATGTTGTTTCAATCTGAATACCCATAGATATTCCTGGGAAGGGGGCAAGAGACTGGTTCCTACAAAAGCATACCTTATCAAGCCTGTGAATCAATTTGTACCCCATTCATGTAGGTTTAATCCGGACCTTACACATCCTCATTCCAGTTTGACTTTCCTTTTTCATTTAACAAACAACGTTACGACATGAAATATGATTTCCATTGATTTTATCCCCATGACAGGTACTTCATTACAAACGTTATGTCTCAATAATTCAATGTTGGGTACTTATACATTTTTTTTTTGCACGAAATTTATTAGCCTGAATCGAATTAGAATGAGTTTCTGTGATGTCAAGTTCTAGTTCATTTCAAAAATACTATTTTTCTTTAACTCTGCGTACTTCAGTAAATGCCTGTCACAAATAAACTGTTTTATTTTAAGCTGAAGAAGCAGTAGTAGTTTCAGCGGTTGTTTCCGCAGAAGTGGTTTCAGCAGAGGTTGTATCAGCTGATGTGGTTTCAGCAGAAGTTGTTTCGGCAGAAGTTGTATCAGCTGATGTGGTTTCAGCAGAAGTTGTTTCAGCAGAAGTTGTTTCAGCAGAAGTTGTTTCAGCAGAAGTGGTTTCTGCAGATGTGGTTTCAGCAGAAGTTGTTTCAGCAGAGGTTGTTTCAGCTGATGTGGTTTCAGCAGAAGTTGTTTCAGTTGTTGTAGTTGGTGCCTCTGTGGATGCAGTTGTTTCCTCGGTGGTTGTAGTTGTTTGCTCTGTGGTTGTAGTTGTTTGCTCTGTGGTTGTAGTTGTTTGCTCTGTGGTTGTAGTAGTTGGTTCCTCCGTGGTTATAGTTGTTTCCTCCGTGGTTGTAGTTGGTTCCTCCGTGGTTGTAGTTGCTTCCTCGGTGGTTGTAGTTGCTTCCTCGGTGGTTGTAGTTGGTTCCTCCGTGGTTGTAGTTGTTTGCTCTGTGGTTGTAGTAGTTTGCTCTGTGGTTGTAGTAGTTGGTTCCTCCGTGGTTGTAGTTATTTCCTCTGTAGTTGTAGTTGGTTCCTCAGTGGTTGTAGTTGTTTCCTCCGTGGTTGTAGTTGTTTGCTCTGTGGTTGTAGTAGTTGGTTCCTCCGTGGTTATAGTTGTTTCCTCCGTGGTTGTAGTTGGTTCCTCCGTGGTTGTAGTTGGTTCCTCGGTGGTTGTAGTTGCTTCCTCCGTGGTTGTGGTTGGTTCCTCCGTGGTTGTAGTTATTTCCTCTGTAGTTGTAGTTGGTTCCTCAGTGGTTGTAGTGGTTGTTGTAGTTGTAGTAGTTGGAGTCGTGGTGATGGTCGTAGATCTTGTAGTTGGCCGCCTGGTGGTGGTCGTCGATGTTGTAGTCGAAGCCGTTGTGGTTGTAGTTGCACTCCTGCAGGGTGAGTCTATTTACACATGAATTCAGATTACTGCTTAGTTATTTAACTAAAATAGCAATTATTTGGTTATCACACAAAAAGATTATAATAATTAGTCAAATGTCCAGCGAACAAAAACTAACCTCCCCGGCAAATTTCAAACGATGGTCTAATAAAAGGAAATCGAATCTCTGTGCATGTGCAAGTTTCGCATCTTCCCGACGGGCGTCTTCCGGGCCGAGTTATTTCCCTTTCGTAAGTTGTTCGCCCATCACAAATCCCTTAAGCATTCAATAAAAACATGTCAAAAACTATCTTTAAAACTGTAAAACTCATAATTGCATTTTTTTCGAAAACTTACGATTTCTTTGGTTCCTTTGTGCTGTACTTGCTGTGATTGCAACGGCACAGAAACAAACCGCGGCTAAAACAAGCTTGGAATTCATTTTAAATGAAATAAGAAATTGCTTAAACTCAAATTCTTCAAATTATTCAATTGAAGCTATGAGAGCTGAATGTGGATCTAACTGCTAAAACATTGGATTTTATATCCAAAAAAGGCCATGCTAATTACGTCAAATTTGGCTTTTAAGGATTGTGTTGTCACTTTTCTAAATTTATTTCAAATAATTATTTTATTGTTTCCATTGCCAGCTATTTGCATAAAACAACGTGAGACTCTCATTAAAAAAATCAACCACGTGATAATCTCGTACTTTACATGTCTTCATTTGAAATAATCATAGAACGTCAACCCATGAAAATAATTAAATCCACTGAAAAGTCATCGCTTCGATTGTCGGGTAAGAAAGAATCGTAATTTATTGCAACAATTTTCCATTTAAATAACACCACTCATGTCCATTCACCTGTCCGGATTGTGAAATATTGCCACTTGTACATACTTGTGACGGTGCATTATTGTTAGTGTGAGTATTAATGACATTGGCTCTTCCGTAATTTTATTATTAATGGTTACCATTTTGTAAAAACCGCAAGATGCGGTAAACATATTAATGGCACGCGCACAACTATGACGATAATGGACGGATGTCTGCTGCTCATTTAAGCTATTAATAATAGGGGTCACCGTGCCAAAAAATCTTGACATTGAACCTGAAATGCTTGCAACTGGCTAAATTCATGTAATATTTTACTATTTCATAGATGAGCCACTTGTTAAAAAGCTAATGTGAAAGCTGTTGACAGACGTACTTAACATAAATGACAGAGTACCAGGTAATATTACTAAAATACGTTCGACTGTACAAGTTTTAGGCTGTTAGCGCCACTTTTCCAGTGTGACCCGCGTGAAACTTATGGAACGTATAAATGAAAGTTTCATATGCAAAATTTGAAATTACACGCTATATAATTTCCACAAGTTTTATACAAGATAAACGGAAAATGTTGTGCTAATTAATAGGTAATAATATCTTTTACCATTAGAAATGTTGTTGCTTTGTATTTAGGGTTCCTGTGAAAAAATCTGCTGGAGAGTGCCGTCAAACTCCAACTAATATTTTTTTGTTCAGTGTTGATTTGATAAATTCCCATGTCATTTGATATTGGAGAATTGAACTGCATAACTTAAATCTTTGTGAGGTTATGTTGGGGTATAACATTTTGCTCGACTAATACATGCTACCAGAAAATTAATTTTTAGAAAATATTTTTTTCTAAAAATTATTTCGCACGACATTTTTCCATCCCTACTTTTTATTTTTTTTCGATCAAATGTTTTCCAATTATGTTAATCCGGAAAATTTTAAATCAATGAGCAATTCATTCAAGGTTGACCAAAATAAAATCTAAAAAACGTTTACATTATATTTTTATCTCAATATGCATGCTCTGAAGCATTATCACTCTAAACAGTACATTCAACTTGGAGCTCTGAATTTCGTAGATGTTTGTTTTGTTAGCTCTCGATTAATAAGGGACACGTTTTATTGTAATGTACGTGTATCTAAAGGAACATAAGTTTTTTATCATCCTACTTTCTTCCGCGGAATAATAATAACGCGGAATTCAAATATTATATGAGTAATTTAGGTTATTAGTTAACAAAGTAAAAATTGTATGTTTATCTTAGTACATTTATGTTTGGCACTATTTTTTGTGGATAATGAATATCTTGATGAATATAAACAGTCGCCATAATTTTTCTTGGTTGAGACTGCTGTTGCTTTAAAATATTACAGGTGATGGTGACTCTTATTTGGAGGATCTTTTTGAATGAAAAATAAATTGGACTTTGATTTTAGAACTTTTTTGAGGCGAAAATCTTTTTCTGGGCGAAATCCTGCTTGATTAAACACCTTGAACCTACCCTAATTTGTATTCCTTACAAGAAAACAAATAATTATTTTATCAAATTAAAGCCGCAGAAGATACAGGCTTGGATCCCGGAAAAATAACTGACGCGGGTGGTGGTTCCAGGGTGGTCAGCCCCATAGCACGGGAGTTATCGGGGTTTTTCGAATTTTTCAGTTTATCCAAAATATCTCGAAACGTTATTAACCGATTTTGACCAAACTTTCACCATTCTGAAGTTTTTCAAATGCCCAGACCATCTTTTCTCAAAATTTCGAAATTCACATTCGGGAAAAAGTAACCCTTTGCTTTTTGTTGTCTTTTATTATCTCTGTGTTTATAATTTATTACTCTCGGATACAATCTCCAATAGAACTTAATTACATTCATTTATAACTTATTGATTATGCAGGCGGGGCTTCAGTGGCGCTTGTTGAGTCGGAAGCAGCTGTTGCTTCAGTGGCGTTTGTTGCGTCAGACGCAGCTGTTGCTTCAGTGGCGTTTGTTGCGCCGGACACAGTTGATGCTGTTTCAGCGGTTGTAGTGCTGGTAACATTCGGGGCAGCTGAAGTTGTTACAGTAGATGATGAATTTGTAGTAGCAGTTGTCGTCGATTGTTTTCCTTCACAAGGCTTGACTAAGATAGTAAAATAATTCCCATTAAATATAGTTAAAATTCATACTATAATATGCAACACATTATGAGTTACACATTAAACTGTGGAAAAATATTAAAATTGTTTGCTTACCATCGTTCTTGCAATCTTCTCGTGGAAAGAAAAAAAATATCAACCCGCAAGTGCAAGTTTGACACATGCCTCTTCTGCCCCGGACTTCCTTTTCGTATGGTGTTCCATCGCATCTTCTTCCTACTTAAATCAAAATCATTGAATGGCGAAAAGTTCTGAAGTTAATAAGTTAATAACAACTTACGCTGCCCAGCAATCTCCGTGATTCCGATGAGAAAGCAAACCGCCAAAAGAATAAGTCTGGAATTCATTATTATAAAGGAAATGTTATCCAAATTCTTCTAAAAGTAAACTATGAGAAGCTATGGAAACTGAATGAGGTTCATATTTTACAAAGCCAGGGATTTTATAGCTACACAGCAAAGTATAATTTTCTTCCGTAGAAACAACGCCGTTGAAACATTTGATTAATTAAATTATCTTTTGGTTCTGCCCATGACGCCAGTCACCTGAAATGTACAATGGGAGGTCAACTAAATTGGAAGTGCGTCATCTATTTTGAAATAGTTTTTGCACAACTACACACATGTTAATTTACGGTGTAATACAGCACACGAGTTTTGAGGTAATTTTGCAACCTGTCAACATTGATTGTTATGCAGTTAATTTATTACAAATACTCAGATATTCGTATGAATACCAAAATAAGAATATTATACGCCATACGGAGATACGGGAGTTGCTTCGTCTGTCAAAATTTTGAAATATTGCCACCTGTTCGTTTGAAAACTTGTAGTACAACTGATTGTGAGTGAAGCAGCATTGACGTTATTTAGTCAATACGGTTTCGCGTGCAGGGAGATTTATTATTCGTGCATGAGGATGACAACCACGTGCATAATTAATCGAGACAGGTTTTACCAATATTTTAACTAGCATTTAAGTCAATGATGAGACTTTTCCGTGTGTGTATTATAGACTTTTAATGCAGAAATTTAAGCCTTTTATTAAAAATTACCCGTTGTCTTATGCAAAAACAGCTTTATGTTTTGCGTTGTGACAATTTTGTTAACGTCAGCCACAAAATTTCGGAGCATGGAATCAAAATTTTGACCAAGGCAGGACGGTTATTTTAAACGGAGGAGAAATACGAAAGCATACCACCCCGAGAAATTTCTTTAAGCCCTACTGGTCTAGAAACTATACCCCCCCCCAATTTATGAAAATTGGCGTAAATGGGGTGACATCGTTTAGATGAACTTGAGAGATCTAGAGAACCCCTGAACTTAGAGAGTTGCGTTAGTTGAATTTATGAGACAAATTATAAGAGCTTTCTTGTGGGGAAGGGATTTTTTCATTATCTGGGCGAGTCAATTTTACCAGAGTAATTTTGTATTTTTTACGAAGATGCGTTTTTGTGACTCGCAAGAAGTAGAATATTCAACTTTTGAATCATTCGCTTGCGCAAAAAA
>JAQFXU010003436.1:0-16234 GCA_034693705.1 Spatulosminthurus flaviceps | reverse complement strand
TATTTAGCTAAAAGCGCTTGGGAAATAGGCATTTTAGGGGTCGAAAATTTACGGAGATTATACTTATTATGATTATTCGTGTTATTTGCCTCTACTTTACATGTATGAACTGACGTAATAAATCCGTGTGTTGACTTAGGTTTTGATGTACTTCGTTTCTTTACAGCACATTCGTTTGTCCAACTGAGATTATCGCGTTTTCTGAAGCCGCCGATCAATTCCGCAAAATCAACACTGAAGTTATTGCAGCCTCTACTGATTCTCACTTCTCTCACTTTGCTTGGTAATTTCAACTATATTCAGTATTTTTTAATATTGTGGTTGACCTGGTTGAAGTTGTATAGATATTCTAATGCCTAATTAAATTGACTCCCCCAGGGTAAGCACACCCCGTAAACAGGGAGGACTTGGTGAAATGAACATACCTTTGTTGGCAGACAAAACTGGTGAAATTGCCAAAGCTTACGGTGTTTACAAGGTTGGTAAACAGATTCGGTGTGAAATATGATCGAAATATTTTGACAATTACGGATGAAATTATGATTTCCTGAATGTGTACTGTAGGAAGATGAAGGAATTGCTTTCCGGGGTTTGTTCATCATCGATGACAAGCAAAACTTGAGACAAATTACCATCAACGATCTTCCCGTTGGTCGTTCTGTGGAAGAAACACTTCGTCTTGTTCAGGCATTCCAGTTTACGGACAAACACGGCGAAGGTAATTGAAAAATTTTGTTGTAAACGTTTTGTAATATAATATAATTTATTTGGAATGGAAGGGCTGACGAAATTCTGATTAGTGGCTTAGAAGTGACAGTCGACAATAATTAATTATGTTTTTGCATAGTTTGCCCTGCTGGATGGAAACCTGGCGACAAAACCATTAAACCAACCGTTTTGGAAAGCAAGGAGTTTTTCCAAACCTCCTAAGTCGGGTGTTGGAACTTCCTCCTAAATTTCCTTTTTCAGTAAATGTTACTACAGAATTGAATCGGTTATACTCATTTGATTCATTGGCTTAGAGAATGAGTTGAATCGGTAGTACCGGGACTATGGAAAAAAATATATTTGTGGGTCAATTTTTATCCGAATTTAACTTAAATAAAATCTTTCGATCGTTTTTGGAATAATTAATTCTGTCCAATGAATTCACTAAGATGAAATGTTAATGTACCTTTAAACTTTGTCTCTCTGAATAAAGTTTCAGTTTAAAAACAGTCCTAAATGGACAATTTGAATTACATTAATTCAGATTTTGCCATATCGTATCCTATAATCACACTTTTCGTAGCTTTTTAGTCATGGTGAAGTAAGAAAATAATTGGCAACAATGAAAATTTGATAATCGCGAGTATTAATTGAATCCAACTGCTTAATTTTACGAGCGTTCATATAAAAGTAATAGTATATTCCAGAGTAATTGTGTCACGTAATCCAGTTAAAAGTTGATTTTTTAAATAATAGATATTAGTTTATTAACTGTTTGTTCCACTCTGAAGCTAGTAACAGAAGGAACTAACTTTTAGTGGCGGAACGCAAGGCGGCCGTGTAGGAAAAAAATCAAGTGACACAATTTAAAATTTGTTTTTCACAGCTTACAATAGTCTTGCGTCATCAAAGAAATTGTTACTATTGCATCTTCTTCTCATTGTATATGTACTTTATTTAATGAAAATCAATGCGATGCAACAACAAAAGTTAAACTGAAGAAAATATTTTTAAAAGTGTTTTTAAGTCCTTTTCCACCGATTCTTTATCTTTAGATGCAGCAGTAATCCATTTTTTTACCGTTTCAATACCTTCCGAGGAAGCCTTCTTACTCATTATCTTGATAAGTTCCTTGGATTTATTTTCTGTCCCATGAGCAGACAAAATCAACCTGGAACCAACCAACTGTTTACAAAAAAATCATTACATCTGGAAATAAGATTAAGTTCAGCACAAAAACTCACGCGCATAGCATGGCCTTCCCCTCAAAATCAACAGCTACTTTATGTAGAACGTCTGGTGTCCATCGCTTTATTAAAACTGAACAACATTCTGAAAAAAATTAAGATTTGCAAATCGAATTATTTTTAAATCGTAGAAACCAATCGCCCAATAAAATGTCTATAATACTTAGTTAATATTTACAATTTACATCACGACAACACAAGAAGTTATGAAAGGTAACGAAATTTACAAATTTATTACCAGTCGCTTCGGCGGTGTCCTGACTGCGTAAAAAGAACGCTATGACTTTCCAGAAAGCCTTTACTTGCGATATGGTTTTCCAATCCTCAGTAGCCACGTGTTCGGCAATACTGGTGAATACCTGACTCTTTTCTGTAGGTACAGAAACAGGAAACTCAATCAAATGTTATAGCAACAGGAAACCGCAAAAATTAAAACCCAATCCACTTACCTGGTAAATTACTCAGTAGGGATCTCAGGAAAAACGCTTTGGTGTTATCTGCAGCAAAAACTGAAATATTGTCAGCTACATATTGCGTAATTCCAGGTGCCACAGCTGCCTTTAATTCAGAATGTATGTCCGAAATATTCTTCTTCCTGCAGTTTGAAAAAATACGTGATTCTCTACTCTCTTACTTAATACTCGTAGTGAATAATGTCCTCCTGTTCTTGCCACGTTCACACCAACAGCTAAACGCACAACTAAAGGTTAAATTCTTACGTGTGAGCGTTTCCATCACCCGTAGATAAATATTGAATAGTGTCTTGATCAAAAAAACATTTTTCACGATGAGCCACCAGGTACAAAATAACTTTCCGCCCAGAATCCGATGCCATGACATCGTCTAAACTATTCAAAATTTCTTGCACAACAGCCTGAAAGTAAATCATAAACCAAATGCTAAACTGAAATTTTCACAACCATATGTTAAGTGTCGAAGTTAAAGCGAGGCTGGAGAGACTCGTAACAACACAATCTTTACTGGACAAGTCAGTACCATCTTCAGCCAGATCCGTACGACTGAACGTATTGCCTTTTACTTCTTACACATGCCAGTACAGAGAACGGTCAGGGCTAAAACATTTCCAACAACTTACCTTAATTACTAGAACTGTGTCATCTACGCAATCGAACAGCGCCAACAGGGTTCGATACCCATTGGATTCCTTGCAAATGTCGACGATTTTTCCTTTGAAAGATTTTACTATTTGCTTTCTTGCCTGAAGAGAATAATGAAACATAAATTAACGACTGAATACTAGAATATAATTAGCGGTCCGAAAAAAAGTATATCAGCACACCTTCTTGTCACTCTGCCACAACGAAAGCATAGCAACCCGAGCTCCTTCCTTAGTATGAATCATTTCAATTAAGCTTTCTCTAATTGCTTCAAGCATTTCCTTCTTGTCTTCTTCTTCCGCATGATTAAGGTACTCGTACAACAGCGTGTGAAACAAAGACAACCTCCATCGACCCCTGAAAAAGACATTCTGTAGTGTACATTTTTCAAAGTAAATGTACCTTAAGACTCAACCGCGCAAATATACAGAGGAGCTTAATCATGGACAACGCATAGACGGATGCATTACTTACTTTTCAATTTGCTTCTTCAGCAGGGCATTTAATCGATTCAGAGTTTCCTCTTTCTTCTCAGGTTTTCTGTCGATGGCATCTTTCAAACTTCGAATTGCGTCATCCTTAGTGTAGTGATAGTCCAGAGAGTAAAACTCTTGGATAAGCCTAGCCCTCTCCTTTGCAGTGGCATGATCATTGTAAGCCTCTTCCAAAACTCGGCACCCAAAACTGGAATTCATTAGCTTGGGGACTTTTTCACTGAAACTAGATACAATAAGTTGCTTCTGCTTTTTGTTGCCATGCTTTAGCAGCTGGACGACACACCAGTGAGAATATTTCCCAAGCGCCACTTCAACCATTTTATCTCTGGAAAGCAAAATTGTAAATTTTATTAGATATTAGGTATTATTATCCCTTTAAATACATAAAACCCAAATAATAGACCAAATCATTCCTTAGGTTCATGTACTTCTGTTTAGGTCAATTATATCTTTAAATTCTAACTTACTTCAAAGCTTCGAAAACAGCATCCACGGCTTTTGGTGATCCCTTGGATATCAGAGCTTGTAGATATCGACTGGTGTCATGCTTCAACGTACACTGTAAAATAAAAATAAAGTTCCTAATTCAACGTTACTAATCTTTTGAAATACTACAAGTGGGACAACATTTTTGGGGAACAAAAATCCCAAAATCCTTACTTTTAGAATATTATCCTTAACAACTTCGAGCAACTGATCCGCCACGTCATGCTGTTTCGACTTGGTCAAAGTCTTCAAAGTCAACGTAATCCACAGGGCTTTGGCCTGACCCATCAATGAATGGAAATCAGGCGTGTGTTTTACTGTCTGCCTTTTCAATTTCAACGATTTTTTCTGTTTCTTAAGCTCCTTCCAGTCTGTCTTTTCCCCTTCCTCTGAACACACAAAATATACATTTCCGTTAATTAAGTTACATAAAATATACATACCCACAATTACTATGCCCTTACGTACAAAATCAAATAAAATGAGTACTCCATAAAATTCAAGAAAGCAACTCACGTTTGACTATTTTTCCATTTTTCATCCCACTCTTCCCATCAAAGTTACCCTTGCTACTGAAATCCTTCTTTTCTTTCTTCAATCCATTCTCACTTTTCACTTCCTTTCCCTCCTGCTTTTTTCCCACATTCTTCGTTTTGCTCTTTACAGCTGGTTGCTCAGAAATTTTAATTCGCTTCACATTCTTCGACTTCTCCGGCTTGCTACCACTTCTCTTCAATTTCTGGATCTTCGTATTCAGCTTGTCCGCAGTTTCCAAAACTAATAAATTCGCACAAAAAATAAAGTCATAAATAATTAGTATCAACTCCTTTCAAACTTACACTCATCCCAATCAATCAAAAACTCCATAAAGAACTGACACTTAAATCAAAGTCATAATCCAAAAATTAACCCATCATTTGAACAATTATGTCTACAAATAAAAAAAAACACTAACTTGATTTGTACTCCACAGGATCAATATTTTCTGTGGAGGTCATGATGTTGTTTTAATCTTCTTTCAACTAAAGATGACCCTTTTGGCTATGTATCTCAATTTAATTGAGTCTCAAAGGAGTTAAATAAATAACTTAATAATTTTAGTCAACTTTCCACAATCAACTCACACACCGAATCTCATAAAACAGCATTACACAACACACATGTTGTCAACCAAAAGCACACTATTCCAAAATCCAACCACGTTGTTCCTCAGATTTCAAAGTTCCGCTTCTATAACCCAGGGAAGTTGGGAATTGTTACTCCCAACTCCCAAGTATCTCCATCTACTGCTCAACAATGCGTTATAATGAAGTCTTGCTCTACTCACTCTAGTGTGTGTGGATAAAGGGACAACATTTTAAAAACAAATAGCAATGACGTCACTTTTGATTTGGCCAATCACAAGTCTTGAACCTTATTGGACAAAGAATGGAGGGAAAGAGCGGGTAGGATTTATGTACTCGTGTGTAAATAAAAGCAGCACACGGTTTGTTTTGTAATTTGTACTGGCCATCTCATGTACACCTTGCCTTTGCATGCAAGTTCGTTCCTGTTCCTCTAATCCTCATCGTGTGTATGTGTATCGTTTCATTGGGACTGGAAATATTTTTTTCATTATTTGTGGTACGTTTGTGTGTGCCCTACATATTTAGAAGGAATCTGTGCCAACGTATTATATTTTTAGGAGTTCAAAACAAATGAAAGTTATCATCTCACTCTTGTCAGAGTATTACCTCTGTAGTTGTGCTTCTGTATAATTAGGAATTTTAGTATTCGGAGGATTTAAAATTTAAACTCCCCATTCGGATCAGATATTACGGGACAGTGAGACCCTTGGGAAGTGTCATTCAAAAAATGTGAGTTATGTCAATTATTATATACAAGATAGTTGTGAAATTGACATTTTGTGTATTATTATAACGAGTCTGGAGGCAGATAGGCAAAATATGAGTAAGAAGAGTGACATGGAAGTAGATATTTTGTGGTAATTAGAGGATGTCATGCATATGTTAATGTATTTTTGTGTGTACAAAATTAAAGTGTTTAGTTTTCAAGAGATTATTAAATGTTTAAAATAACAACGTCAATTTGTTATGAGGTGACTTACGGGGTGTTTATGTTAACAGGAGCCATTTGCAAGGATTGAAATAGAAGTATCGAATGAGCCATGAACAAGAATAGAGAATCATTATTTCCGAAACCAAGGACTTTGACGAGGTAGGCATTTGTATGGATTGAGAGGAGAGAATTTTAACAAAGTTGGAATTTAGAATAATTATTATTGTATGTTGAGATTAATTTTTTAGGTGAATCGGTGAATGTTTGAAATATTATTTAAAAGGAATTGGTGTTATGTATGTACTTGAAGGTGTGAAAGAGTTCTTTTAATTGGGTCTTTGTTTATTATTACTTCGCTTGTGGCCTCAGGAAAGTTTGAGTTAATGGGGTGGATTAATATTTATTGTAGTTAAGGATTTAGTAAAGTTAACCGTGATGGGGTTTGTTGCTTGCTTAGAATTCCTGCTCCGCCGAAATTAACTCAACCCAAAACGCCTAGTTTTTGCAAACCTCGGATATCTGTGGCGAGACACACGGGAAATCCTACGGCTGGGAAGGCGGACTTGCCTTCAAATCGCTTGTCTCTGAACTTTAATAATTTGAAGAGGGGTTCGGTGGGAATTAAACCGGGAAAGCCTTCCAGTGGATTGTTGAAGCCAATAAATCGGTCATTTGGATTTCTCAAGCCAACCAGGAGCAGTATGGCAAAGCAGCATTCGGGAAAGAATTTACCTGGCAAATTGGAGAGTGTGAGAGAGGTGGTTGAGCCAAGAAAGAAGGTGAATGAGGTAAAAATAAGCTTGATGTGTTTTATAAATAATTTTGGTGAGGCTCATTTGATTTTCGAATTTTACTAGGCTGGCATGATGGGAAAAGGAGCTAGGGATGAAAAGGCTTTGGAATCGATTATATCGTCGGTAGAAAGTTTGGATGTTTGCGCCACGGTCTCCGAAATTAATGAATCGGCACCTTCAACATTATCAAATTCATTTATAATATTCGAAGGAGCGGATGAAGAAAGTCCTGCGACGAAATTCACTGCAAATGAGATTTCTCCTATTAAGAACAATGTGAATCCCCGGCGGCAAACAATCATACCTACGCCGAAGTTCCCTAAATGCAGGAGCGTAGAGAAAAATACGAAGAGAAAATTGTCCTTTGTGCCCATTTCACAGCGTAATGGGTGTCCGCAAGAAAGATTACGCAGTACTTATTCGCCACCTCCGGATTTTGATGTGACTATTAATTCTGCTACCTCATCTCCTTCATACGTCCCTCCAGCTGCTAATTATGATCGTTTCTGTACTCCAATTATGAACTTGACAGCTGCCCTAAGCATTACGGATGATGACGAGGATGAGTCAGTTTATTACACACCATGTGCTGAAATTTAAACCCTGACCTTTTTACTGGGTGAATCTGTCTACACTGTAGACTCTACAGGTGGTGGTATATGTACATACGATTATGTTGGTACATAGGTACATGCTCTCAATGTGAAAATCTCACAAAATTTATCATTGCTTGTTTTCTGTGAATGTTGCTTATTTGTTTAATGCTACAACTTCCAAATGGTTTTAATTGAAAACTATTTTATATTTTTATGTTTAGATAGTTTCAATGTAGTTCTAATTTTCATAAGTAGCCGGTTTTCCAAATATTTCTCAAGTATTTTGTCAAGTATGAAATGACAGTTGTTTAGTATTACCATTCATATGTTACTGATAGGCCAATGTTTGATATTTTGTCTTATCTCAGCATTTGTATGCTTTTAATATCTGCTTTAGTACGCCAACCTCTAAGCTGCTTCCCAATGAACAAGAATCATGTTCTAGTCCTCGTATAGTTTATGTAGGTAGCTGTGGATAGTTGCAGATATATTATTACCCTCAGAGTTTCATGCGAGCTGTAAATTCCAGTAACAGTGACTTACTAGCACAGATAAAAATAATTGTGCATTTTATTGTTGACTTATTAAGATTGTAGATCCATTTGTAAGGAAGTACTTATCTTCAACGTATTTCTTTTCCCTGTACAATCCCTTCGGTCTTATGTACAAAATAAAGTTTTATATAAATTGATGAAAAATTGAAAACGGAAATTAACTATTTTATTCCAACATTTCCAATCAAACTGATTTCTATGCGATGTTAATCTGCTTCTGAAATAATCGATGATTTATGATTCTCAACGTGTGCAATATTTGTATTATTAGGAACTAAAAATCAACTTAATAGGATATTTAATATTTTTAATACGAGAACGGCACATTGTATTGAAAATTCCAGGACGTAAAAACTTCCTTAAAAAATAAATCTGCAACACCGCTTATTTCACTTCCATACAGGTGCGCTAGAGTGATTATCTCCCGTCATTGCAATTAATGGTAAAAAAATATCACGCACTAAGAAAACATTATATCAGAAAATAAAACGTGCTGCGTATCAATGAAAATCATCGGCTAATTTTTTCCTATTTGGTTCAAAAATATGAGGTCGGATCCTCCGAACCAAGGGAGGCGTTTTTGGTGTTTCCATCACTTCACCGTTCAAAATCAACTGAATTTTTCTACGGCATTTGGAAATACAGCTTTCCGTATCCTGTACATGACATAATTTATCAAAATAATATTCATAGATTGAAGTTCATTCAAATGACACTGATGAATTAGTATAATTAATCATAAGCCACAGGCTGTAAGTACTTACAATAATTATAATACAGTATTCGTACTGCATACTTGCTGATATAATAAGCCTTATTACTCACCTGAACAGCTTTTATCATAAGACCAAGAGGTTCTTTCAGGTAAGGTTCCTTCGGATTTACAGAAAAAAGAGTGGTCTCTTGGCAGTAACCGGTGCGAACTGCTCCACTTGAGCTGGACTGTCTCCACTGAACATTAGCAGCAGCCACCCAATTACCAACTTTGATAATATGTTCTAAACCTTCATCCTGCATACCAAATTAAACATTTTAAAATCTTTTCTTCTACATACATATAGAGAGATTCTCAGTTAGAAAAGAAAGTTAAATGAACGCACAACTAGGGGTCTCCAGAACTTAACGCTGATTATACTATCATCACCATCGGACAAGAATACTGTTTCTCCCGCCTGACAAGTCGGGTCATCAATTTGAACAATTAGCCCAACCACATCAAATTCTCTGAAGGGAGGTGAAAATTCTTCCATTAAAATTTCATCCACAGAATAGCAGCGTCGTAAGAGGGGTTTCAGCTTTTCCCTGGATACTTCATTGAATTTGCACGGTTGAATGCGTGTCTCTCGGGTAGAATTCAACTTAATGTCGTCAAAACTTTGACTAGGAGAAACTGAGAAAATATCAACCGCTAAACACTCAATGAGACTGGTTCTCAAATCTTCACAAGGTCGCCAAAAAGACAAAACGGCGCTGCGCGAAGCAATACTGGTTACAGTACAAGAAGACTCTGATATGTCTATTAGTTTCACCTGCAACAGGAAAATTGCAGTACGAATTGTAAATAATCAAGTATTTACTTATTACGAATAATGATTGATTACTACTAAAAACTGTTTTACCCTCAAAACAGGTGTCACTGTCATGAATCCACAGCAAACTTTCTTCAAGCGGAGTTCTACCTCCTTCTTAATCTCTCTTCTATCTTCTTCTCGCTTCCGCTCTTGTGCTTCTCTGAGATGAGCCAATTTACTGTCCGATAAGAGGGTCTGAAATTTCAGATCAAAAACTGTCTTTACGAAAGTCAGCACAGTATTATTTGTGGAATATATAAATATTAAAAGTATTACATAAATATTTGAAAAATCATCGCCACTTTCGACTATTTTAAGCAAATCAGCAATAGTCATTTTGTTTAAATTGTCTTTATTTAGCGAACGGAGGGGTACTTTCGGGGAGGATGCAGCACGAGCCTTTCGAAACTCTTCCTCTACTTGACTGAAGAGCTTTTCCATTTCTTTCGACTCCCGACTTTCTTTAGTGCTTAAAGTTTTTTCGTAGGATAATTCGGAGTGATACTCTGAAAAAAAGGGCTTTTAGTAAAGAAAACATGAGTGAAACTATCATTTTTTTGCAACAAAAAGTACATACGTACCTGTTTTCCCTTCACCAGTTTTGCACATAAAAACAATGGGGTAAACACGAGCTACCCAAGCCCTTAAATGCGATATTGGCTTTTTGTCGGGAATGATAGTATCGAATGACAGCGGTCGAGATCCTGAATCAGTGACTTTTGTTTCATCTATTTCGGTCATACCAAAGTCGTCATCATCTTCAAGTAAAGCTTTAGAACTATACAAAATTTCTTGAGACTCCGTTGCAGTAATTCGCGTAGGCGTATGCAATGTACTCTCGCTCACTGAATTAGTTCCATCAAGCAAAGTTGGCGACGATAAGTTGGAATTTAACTTGGGAGATTTATTGTGAGTTACGAGCTCTTCCATGGAACCTCTAGCTCTTTTCAAGGATTCCACGGTCCTTACAATGGGGTTCCTGACAGGTGGTATGAATTTGCCCGGCCTTGTTCCCAGAGTTTTGGTCGGACCAGCATGGTTTACTTTTAAATGACTCACCCGCTTATTGTTCAAAACAGGTGGAGTAAAATTGTTCGAGTTGTTAGTTAAAGCACTTTTACATCCCCCAGTAGTAGTAGCAGTCTTCCTAAATGGGGTAATAAAGCCTTTAGTTTTAGGGCGCTCTTTACTAGTACTTTCCACAGCCTTAGGTTTTGGCGTAGATGATTTTAATGGTGCGTCAAAATCTTCTTCAAAACTAAGGCCTTTTGCTACTTCATTTTCATCCTTTAATTCTTCCGCCCACAAAGATTTGGCTCTTTTCAAAGCCTCGTCCGAAACCCTCACACTTTTCCCACTTGCAGTAGCAAAGCCATTAGTCACAGGTGGTGTACACAGACCAGCTGTGTCATTTTCCTGTAATGATCTCACTTCTAATTGTTCAGGCACGCTCTCGCCCTTACCACCTGCCGCGGAAAAATCCTCAGACTTACTCGGCGCTTCGCTAGAAAGATCATCATCATCATTAGCATTCAAAGTATCCTCATTGAAGTCTTTTTCCGTCTCTTTTGGGTCATCCCACATTGACCTCGCTTGCTTCAACGCCTCTTCCGAAACATGGACCTTCTTTCCACTTGCGGTGGAGAATCCCCCTCCGAAACTGAAAGATTCGGCAACATTTTCTTTCTCTATCACATTTTGATCCCCAATATCATCAACTTGCACTTCATCTGTTTTTTCATCTGCTTCCAGATCATCTTCCAATGCTGAATAATCTTCTCTCTCCGTGGCTTCCCATAATGACTTGGCCTTTTTTAATGCCTCCTTTGACACATTCACAGTTTTACCGCTCGCAGTGGAAAATCCTCCAAATTTACTACTAGAATCCAAATTCATTGTCAGATACGTCCTTTCTTTTAACATCCGTCTTTTTGTAGTCCGAACTTCACATTTTTGCCCACATTAAAAAATGCCTGCAAAATCAAACCCTTCATTGAGTAAGTACACACATGAGGTAAACTTATAATTACATATTTTTGTTTAAAAATCAATTTTAATTTCACATTCAGACTTTCAGACTTACGACTTACCTACAATTTATTTTGACAACCTGAATGTTAAGCCTCAACCAAATCACAGCTCTTCCTGTTCCGAAGTATAGAGAATTTTTAAACAAAATTTAAACTCCAGATCATTTATTTAATATTAATTGTTGCCAAGTTTTTTGTGTTAGGATCCAAACCTTTACGTCGCACTGTTAACATTAAATTCCTTACATAAGTTCCGGCACAGCGGTTTTTTTATTTCTACAGGAAAATCTGTTTCGCTCACTTTTTCAGGAGGGAACGATGGAAGATTTTGTCCTACCAAGTGTGTCTACACATTTAGAATCTAGTGCTGACTTTAACACAAGCGGGACAAAAAAATGTCTTTTAAGTTAACAGCAAAATGGCTTGTGAATTGTTTAAAGATAGATGTTTATTGTTCATTTTAATTATGTCCTGCGTACAGACTACAGACAATGAGTGATTGAATAAATTCTCATTCCCTTGGTTGGTGTTGATTCATGGTTTCCTTCTTCCTTGCATGACAAATGAGCAAGTATTGCTGAAGGAAGAGTGATTCAAGAGTTTAATTTCGCTGACGTGAGTCAGCGAAATTAAATCTGTCCAAACTGAAAATGGAGCCGGTGGAGACGCTTGAGAGCAAATCTGTGGTATCGGATCGAAATTGGAATTAGAATCGGAATTTCATTCATATTTTTAAGAATAAAAATTAGTATTGGAATTACCAAACGATCTTGGTGGAAGTAATTTATTCGGAATCGGATTCGATAAAAATAGCCGTATTTCAATCGGATTTCAAAATTATACGAATTAAAGTATCCGATGCCAAGGTATTTTGTAGTAGAAATTGCCGCCGCCTACTCTGAACAAACGTTGTTTTTTTTGCCGTTCGGTTGCCCTATAATGTTTTTGCCGTTTGGTTGCCCTATATTTCATTTGCCGTTCGGTTGCCCTATAATTTTTTTGCCGTTCGGTTGCCCTATTATTTTTTTGCCGTTCGGTTGCCGTATTATTTTTTTGCCGTTCGGTTGCCCTATTATTTTTTTCCGTTCGGTTGCCCTATAATATTTAAAAAAAACTCACTTTTGGTTACAACTAGAAACGAAGTACGCGGACATGCATTGAATAAAATATATGTAATTGTAAAAAACTACTTTAAGAAAGGATTAATAGAAGGATAGACCAGATGAGGCTAGGCATACCTTAATCTAACCTAACCTGCGCTTCACGCAAAAAATAATTTTGCTCTGGCTCCACTGTATTGGAATTGGAAGTTAAACGGGTAGACTGGCTAAATGTATACCAACGGACCTTTTGTGCTACTTCACTAATGCAAGACGCCATTTTACCTTGCACGTTGATTCGGATGCAAAATGGGAGAGGCTGTAATACGAAAACGTAGAAATTTGTTGTTCTTCGACTGTGATGTATAAAAACTTGATGTAATACAACGAGTAGTACCCACGGTTTTATGAAAGGTTAGATATGTGGAATGAGCATTAAGTGCTTTAAAATACGACATAATTTTATTTGCAAGCTTATATGTAACATGACATTTATATAGTAACTATATGTATATATTTGAAACCTTGGTCCTTCCTTGGTCCGACAGATTTATGCACATCTTGTATTATCGTACATTTTTTGGTCCACGAATTAGCTGTGTTATACAACGGATTGTTTTTAGACAATATACGTTTAACATTTTATAATTTTATAGATACACAATGCAACCGATTTCAGAGCTATATAACATTTAACGAGTAAAGGGTAAAGCGTAATTAGTGGAATTTGAGAGGACATCAAGTCCAATAAGAACGTCAGGGACATTTCAGACATTTAAATAATTCCGGCTTGTATTCATATTTTCTTGCGGAATGTTGTTTTTTTAATCTCTATTGACAATTGAACTCAGGTCCACGTTAAAATTCATTAGAGTTTTTCATTTACTCCACACTCCCTTGGGTGACCTGGACAATTATCGTAATTTCTTCACTTCTAATATAGTGTGAGATGAATAAAGAAAATTAGTCTTCAAATTTCAAATAAATTCTTTAACTACTAATACATGAGATGGGCAAAGGTTTACATACAAAGCTTATTTTCACGCATGAAAAAACAAGCTATGCGTTTTTAAATGGCGCCTATACATCCACATCACCTTCTTCATAGTGGTTTGTGAATACTACATTTGTATACACAAGGAAAACATGGCTGCTATATTGAGGGTGATTCAGTATTGGTTCGGCCATTTTATGAGGCCTCCTTAAGTTGAGGAAAGCGTCTGCTGAAACACCAGCGCTTGCCCACTTTCCAGGGAAACTCGCCCGATAACTTTTAAATCTTTCGTTGACTCATCCTCTGCCTTGGCTCCTTTCCGATCCTATACAATACAATGTAGTGAATATAAGAGAAGAAGAGCAAAAACATTAGTTGTGCTTATAGTTTCAATTTTGAAATTCACCCTGAAAATATGATAAATTTAGTGTAAATTCAGGCTATTCAAGAATCTATATTGAAACTAATTCTGCATGTGTTTACATTTACAGTAATATATTTTTATTATTGTTCATTTATTTATCTACTTCTGCTTCCACCTCCTCCAAACTTTCCATTTGAATCCCATCTTGAAGCATGTGGGTAATCCTATCAATGTCCACGGTCTCATCTTGCTCATGGATCTTTTTCAGAGCATTTCGCACAATGCACAGATCCCCACGGAGTTCTGAAACGAGAGCAGCTATTTTTTGAGCATTGCTCAATATATCCACGCTCTGTGTGTAAGGGTTGAAGCGGACACCAAAGGGCCTTTCGATTGTTGATGCAAATGCTCTGTAATCATAAGATCTTAATCAATTTCCTGATAAATGAGTCGAACGTATTACAGAATGTAATTGCAATTACTATTTTCAAAGTCTATCTTTAATATAATATAATATTGTTATAATATTTATTTATTTCCATTTTGCACCGCCAGGAAAAGTTTACCTCATTTTTTCTTTGGCATCTTCAAAGGAATCCGTGTAAAAATAATGGTTTTGGTACGATGTGATAATACATTCTTCCTTTGATGTCGTATCAGGATCAAACATACGAATTTTTTCTTTAGCTTCAATTGCATGCTTCAGCTCTGACACGGATGACAGGAGACCTGCTCCGTAAACACGTAACTCATTTGCTTGCTTGCACAATCCAAACTCAACACTGAAGAAGTAGCACTAAAATTTGAACGAATTTTTTTATAGTTATTAGTAGTTTATAGTTATGAATATAAAAATATATACATCAATTACATATACTCACAAAAGTCTAAAATTTTCATGACCAGTCACAATATCAAAATATTTTTTTACTAACTGTTGCAATTTTTTGAACTTCATCGTCCGAAGCTCCCAATGAAGCTAAGCCTATTTCTTGGGAAAATTGTGCAAACGATGGATTCGCAAGTAACGGCATGTGACCCAGCAATTCATGGCAGCAATCCCTGAGATAAAAAAACACATGTGGAGCCAATTGAGATTAATTACTCTACTCCAGCTGCGAATGACTTGATCACATATACGTATATTTGTGACTCAAAGGGAAATCATTGAAACGGATGTAACTTACGGTTCGGGAGTGTAGAAAGGATCTGATGAATGCCGTATATACTGCGTGCAATGGAAAACACGGAAAGCTAAACCAGCTAGAAAGTCTCGGGGAGACAAGTATCCTGCGACTGGTCTAAGAGTAAATCCAGTCTTCCCTATAGCAAATCCATTGTATTAATGTTTTTCGGGGGTAAGTATAACAATGAGCTCATACTTTTGTGCTCTAAATCCTACAGTAATGCTTTATTTTATAGATAAGGACATACTTTTGAGAAATACGTTTAGATCCTGTAGTTGTGGTATATTATCCTCCCGATAGCCACAAAATTCAACCAGTAGGGGCCAATTTTCCAGATACTCTTTGCATGCATACAAAGGATAGATTTTGTGCAACTCGCGGAAAACTATGCCCCTGGGAATTTTCACAGAAATCCATTTTATATGACCAATCATAGTTCTGTGAAATTTGATATTTTTTTTAAGTTTGTGTAAAATGATCTCACCAAGTTTTGATTTCTTCTTTGGTGTACTCAATTCGAGGTATCGGTTGGCCACTGAAATGTAAAAATTTTTATTTTACATTGACCGAATTTGGTGTGCCCCTTGGGTATCCAAATCTTCATATATGTTCATATATGAATCTTATATATAAGACTAATAAAAAAATGTATTTACTATTTGTACTGCATAGCCAAATCCGCGAAATACTTCCGCCGTTTCCTGTACACTGGATCTTTAAATCCCTAGAAATTAAAAATGTTAATGAATTTTGAAGTTTTGTGAAACACACAAATTTTTCGCAGAAAGGAGTTTATCGGAACTGCTATGTTCCGTGCCCACCAATGGTGCTGTTATGTAAAAATTCTTGTGCTTTTCCCTGCTCGAAACTTTTGAACGGACAGACGTAGCGCAATGAGGTTTGTCAATTCTGAAAGATCGCATTTTTGTC
>JAQFXU010003435.1:0-16238 GCA_034693705.1 Spatulosminthurus flaviceps | reverse complement strand
GGAAAGGTTAAAGCATTCTTGCATAACAGCACAATAGGTGGACCCGGAACATAGCAGTTCCGATAAACTCCTTTGTGTAGTATCAAATCTGAAAGCTAAATGTTACATAAAAAACGTCTCTTTCCACCACAAAATATATATTTTAAATCGCATATTAAATCGCTTTTCTGTATTTCATTTTTCTTCACCATCATTTGCCTCTTCAACTTATTAATGAAAATTTTTGGGAAATCTTCAAGTACAGTCGAATGCTGGAGGCACACACTATCGTTTCCGAAAACTTATATGTCAATAAAATAATAAAATTCCCAAGGAAAGTATTTTCCAATTGTTTGTTGATTCGGTCAATGCAAATCCATTGAAGATGCATTGAATTCATTGACCATGATTATATGTGGAGGCACATATTAGCTTCGAGTCTGTGTTTTCCAAAATTTCCAAGGACTTGAACTTACGTCTACTGAGTCAACCGGTTTGAAGGCGATTGAAGGCGTTTGAAGAAAACTAAAAATAAATGTATACGTGACCAGTCTCATATTTAGATTTAATCCTTAAGTTTTAAGGAAAGGCTTAAAAATATCTATCTATAATACAAAGAAATTTAGGGGCAAAGATCGAAAAGGGTCGCCAGGTGTGCTCAGCATGGAATGTTCAATTCCAAGAACGACCCCCATGGGGAAAAAATCTAAAGCTCAAGAATTTTTTACCTCCATACAAAAACAAACTATATCCTTTGAATCCTGTCGCCGTATAAAAGTCGCCTTCGTAAGCTTTCGTTGGGTTGGGAATGTGACACCTTCTATTCTATTTACAGAGTAAATGAGGGTACTTTGGGCTTAGGCATTAGGCTATGGCTACATCGCACTTTTATTTGCTCATCCTCTTTTACTCTTATAAAGTGCCACGTTGGGGGACGACAGTTGCCGGATGGTTGTCTGCGTGTTCATTTTTGAATTTTAATATTTCATTTCAAAATTGTATACATTTTCACAAACAAGTACACATTTCACACAGCAGGTGAGTATAAATTTTTAAACTTGTTTTAAAAGAGTTTGTACTACGTTATTACCAATATTTTTGTTCCACAATTGACATTTAACCCAAATGGTCGCAAAAAGTTTCATGTTCTGCCGAACTTTGTTAATATCGTTGTTTGAGAAAATTATTATACTTGAATTTAATTCGTCAATTTCTTTCCGAATCAAATTAGACAATTTCAAAATGGAGGGAAAAAATCACAGTTGCAGTTTCTGCAACCAAACGTTCAGAACAAAGTCCAATTACGACCGGCATGTGCTAGTACACACAGGAGAGAAGCCCTACAAGTGTCCCATGTGTGACAAATGTTTTCACCGCCACGAATGTTTAAAAAACCACATAAGGTTGCATACTGGAGAAAAGCCTTTTAAATGCACTATTTGTGATGAGCAGTTCTCAACCTCGAAAAAACTAAATTTCCACGTTTTTAAACACACCGGCGCTCCCTACAAATGTGCCGTTTGTCCATCCTCATTCGGATGCCCCTCACATCTCAAGGTACACTCAAGGAAACATACTGGGGAGAGGCCTTTTAAATGCAGTGACTGTGATATGAGATTCCAATCAAACGGAGATTTGTTACGTCACATGAACGTCCATTCCTCAGAAAAATACTTCAGCTGCGACATTTGCCCCAAGAAATATCGGCACAAACACACCCTCTTATCTCATTTAAGGATGCACAACGGTGAGGGACTGAAGTGCCATGCTTGCGATTTTCAAACTTTCAACCCAAGTTACTTCCAGCAACATGTGAAACACGCTCATAACCCTCTGGGCTCGGAACTCCTTCCATGTGCCCTGTGCTTTAAAACCTTTAAGGGGAAAGCTTCACTGGAACACCACATCCAAGTCCATACCGGGGAGAAGCCATATAAATGCAAATTTTGTGGTAAAAGTTTCATCTCAGCCCGGGGTATGAAAAATTGCATTCGGAGACATGAAGGACAAAAACCTTGCGTAAAACAAAGAGACAAATACAAATGTAGGATTTGTTCAAACATTTTTCCGTCCCAGTCACATTTGAAGTCGCATATGGTTGGGCACTTGGGTGAAAAGACCTTCCAATGTACCCAGTGCCCCAAGAAATATAGAAGCAAAGCAGCCCTGGAGGAACACCTCGTGAGTCACAATGGAGGAAAGCACAAGTGCACTTTCTGTTCCAAAGAATTCTTCAGGCAAAGCAGACTGGCTGACCATGTACGTTTTCACACGACAGAAAAGCCCTTTAAATGTAAACTTTGTCCCTTCAGAAGTAGATTCGCAATTAAGAAAAGCCACATGATGTGCCATGAAAAAGGAGAAAAATTCAAGTGTCGCTTCTGTACTTTCTCTTCCCGAATGAACGTACGAGTAGTTGAGCATGAACAAAATGACCATGGCTCTGCCATCGTATCTATTGCAAATAAATCCGATTCTTCAAGCAACACTCACACCTCACAAGGCTCGGAAACTCAGCTTTTCACGTGCAATGTGTGCAAGTTTGTATGCTTCAACGAGAAATATCTTTGTATTCATTATAGCCAATCCCATGGATTGCCTCTCATAGTTATTGCTAACCAACTGGAAGGGAAATAATTAATTAGGGATCCACGTTAAACATAGAAAATGGTCTCCAATAATTAATTAATTTAATAGAAAGCAATAACAAATGTCAATTGTACTTGAATATTTGAACACTTCATTTACGTTTGTACAGTAGGATATATTTTTATCATTTTCTTAATTAGCTATGTAACACATATATTATTCCGATATGGTCATGAGATGTTATTCAGTCATTTTTCCTAATAGATTACAGTAATAAACTTTGTAATTAAATCCATGAGAAAGAATCAACTGTGCTTAGTTGGCAACAAAACTGGGCATGTACAGTTCCAGCTACGACCCGTGAGATAGATGAGGGAAGTAATTCTCCTGCGTGCTTGTGTTTATGTATGCATTCCATTTGGCTCTCTAATTTATTTTCCTCCTTCAAATACCAATTTACATACGGAGGTCGATGTCCCTTTCATAAAGAAACAGTGGGCACGCAACCCTTTCTCTATTCATAGACGAAGTGATGGTGCGCTGAGACGATGATTTATGGCTAAGGCCATACACACCCCCAATCGTCTATTTCCCTTCCAGCATTTACTCTCACAAAGTGACTGCTTCAGTCAGGATAATGGTACTTAACAGGACTAAACTTCAGCAAAAACTTGCTTCTCCAAATGACTTGAAACTAAAAAGGAATTTTGGTAAGAACTATTTGAGCAGAGGATTATTTGGATTATTATTGTTTGAGAATTGGCTTTAAAATTAAATACAAACATATAAAGCTTATTCCGAAATTTATTTCGAAATTTGTGGAACTTTTTGAACTTCTCATGAAATCTGTTCCGTACAAGAATGTAAGCAAAGGATTATTTTATTTGCGTATTTGTTTCAGAATCAAAATGGTGGGAAAGGTTCGAAAATGCAGTGACTGTAGCAAAACGTTCTCATCAAAGCAATACTACGATCGCCATTTGCAAATACACAGGGTAGAAAAACCTTTCAAGTGTTCAACATGTGACAAGTCCTTTACTCGAGAAGATAATTTAAAACTTCATCTAAGGCAGCATACCGGAGAAAAACCTTTTAAATGCAAATTTTGCTTGGACCTATTTTCAACCTCAAGACAATTAAAGCGCCACATTTTTACTCACACCGGTGCTCCTTACAAATGTCCCAATTGTTCATCCACATTTGAAGCACCCGGCCAACTTAAAACTCATTCAAGAGTGCATACCGGAGAAAAGCCCATCAACTGCAGTGATTGTGATATGAAATTCAGATCAAAAGAAATACTAGCGTGTCACATGAAGGCCCATTCAACAGAAAGATCCTATAGTTGCGACCTTTGCCCCCAAAAATTTAAGCACAAACACTCCCTCACGGAGCATTTAAGGGTTCACACGGGAGAGACTTTGAAGTGCGAGATTTGCGATTATAAGACCTCCCACAGAGGTAGCTTACGACACCATTTAAAACAATACCATGTCTTTGAAGCCTCGTCACTCTTTCAATGCCCCATGTGTGTCAAAATCTTTAGGACGAAAGGAGGTCTAGAACTTCATATCCGAGTTCACACAGGGGAAAAGCCCTATAAATGCAAGTTGTGTGGTAAAAGCTTCACCACATCCCAATGTATGGAAAAGTGCATTCGGAAACATACGAGAGAAAAACCCCACGAGAGTCAAAGGAACCCCCACAAATGCAACATTTGTTCCAAGTCTTTCGGGTACCCGGCAAGATTGAAGTCTCATATGGGTATGCATACGGGTGAGAAGCCCTTCAGTTGCACACAGTGCTCCAAAAAATTCATGAGTAAACAGCACCTGCAGGAACACCTCGTAAGTCACAACGGAGGCAAATACAATTGTATCTTCTGTCCCAAACAATTCTTCGGGCAAAGTCAGTTCGCCGATCACTTGCGTTTTCACACGACAGAAAAGCCTTTTAAATGTAAACTCTGTCCCTTCAGAAGTAGATTCGCAATTAAGAAAAGCCACATGATGTGCCATGAAAAAGAAGAAAAATTCAAGTGTCGGTTCTGTACCCTTTCTTCCCCAAGTAAGGGACGGATACTTCAGCACGAGGAAAATGATCATGGCCCTGATATCGTCTCTATTGCAAATAATTTCGGTTCTGCATGGAATCCTCGGAACTCCCAAGGTCTAAAAACACAACCTTTGACCTGCAAAAATTGCAACTTTTCTTGCTTCAACGAAAAATATCTTTCTGTTCATTACAGCCATTGCCATAGTTTACCCATTGTTATTGTTTCAAATCTAATTGTGAAATAATAATTTTGTTATTATTGTTTTTAAGAAACGGAAACTATGGTTTTTAGATAATTGCATTGCTTGCTCTTTCCTTGTTACGTTTTTACAGCGGAGTGTTAATTCTCATTGATCAGCACAAAAAATAAATAAAAACAATTTAATAATTTAGTTGCGCAACATTTTTCTTCTCACTTCGTAGCATAGAATCTTGTTCTAGTTGACGAGACTTGAGTGTAAATGTGATGTTAATATTTTTCTTGCTCGATGGTTAAATAAATTTACTCTTTAAAAGGCGAAAATCATTCATAAAGTTCAGCCCATTACACTTGTCTAGCCTGTAGGGAACTTATGCATTTACGTTAGCCTTTCAATATTTTATGACTCATTTTTCGAATCACGCGTAGTTTTGCACTCCGAAGGAATCCAATGTGCGATGAACCATGAACTTCCAACCTTCTCTCAAGACCTGACTTTTCCAATTCCAACGTATTCTCTCATTCTCAGTCCCAAGGGATTCTTGTTAGTAAAATGTGTGACAGAGCTAGGTTTTACTTTGAGAAAAAGAGAGAACTTTGAAAACTGACAAATATGGCAAGAAAACTATGTTGAAATAAATGGATTCCATGGCTATTGCAGAATCTATAATTATTTAGTGCTTAGCTATCTAACGCACCATGCGATCATTCCCAGGGCTAAACTTACAAGCATTCGTTTTTTCATGTCAACCCTCAACCTATGGTTTTAAAAATTATTACCTACATAGGAACACATTTTTGGCACGTCATTTGTCTGCAAATCTACCCTTTTGTAGTACTAAAAATAATTTACTGAACCTTTATTTTAATCAGTTTACAAATGGTATTTAACATGGAACTTTTATGGCTAATTCACTGCCCAAATCGATAAAATCTGATCCGCCGGAGGCGGTGTTTGTCTGCGCTAAACGAGAGATTGTTACGTAAGTTAGCACGGCGCGGTAAAGTTGGTTGCACTGTTATTTAAGTTGGAATTCCTACGGCGGTGCCGTCTGTGCTAAATATGGTGTTCGCCGGCGTAACCACAGCAGGAAGAGCTGGGGCTGCATGGAGCCGGTGAGGTGGATGACGTGAGATGCATTGGCGCAAAGTTGGAGGTACTGGCTTGGGGATACCTAATAGAGTAGGGTAGTTTAAGGATCGGACATGAGCGGTTGGCAAGTGAGGAAAATATGTTTTCACTAGTAGACGTGCGATTATTGCTGTCAGGCAGAGGCAATGAACCTGAGTTCCGCTAATGGAGGTGACGATGAATGAGTGTCTGGCTGTAAGTTCCCATGATAGTGCCGTCGGTTTCAAATCTGGTGGTTTTTTTGGATGACGTATAGTGTATAGAGCTGCGACTGGATAGAGATTATGACAGTGGTGCCGGGCGGATGTCATCAGGCATTCTTGATAATGGATTCATGTGTAAGAGGGCCAGGTTTTACTTTTAGAAAACAGAAATTGGAGAACTGTCAAATATTACAAGGAAACTCTGTTAAAATAAAGGTTATTACAGAATCTTTAATTTCTTGCTTTATTTTCTAACCCACCATGATCTTTCTCAGGGCTCAACTTACACGCATTCGTTTTTTTGTCAACACTAACCTATGGTTATAATCTATTTTTTTGGTACGTCAGTTGCCTGCAAATCCAGCCTTTCTTATTTTTAAAAATAATTGAATCTTCATTTTATCCAATTTTTAAATGAAATTAAACACGGAAATTTACTGCTCAGGTGTTTTGCATAGTAATTAGTAGTATAAGGAATGCAGAGTCAAACAGGCTTGAAGTGACGAAAAAAGTTAAACAATTTATTATACGTATGATAAACTAGTTATTCTGGAGTATCACGCTAATGAAACCCTGTATCTCATTTTAGAAAGGTAGAGGATTGTGTTAGAGAGATGAACGAACTGAGAAAATTCATTTAGGCTAAACCCTATATATCCAATATCCACCCGATTTTTATGATCAGGAACACATAAGGCGACGTATTAGTACCATCCAAGTTACGTCAAGTCGTAAATACATATATGGGCTAGGCCTTTTGGTATGAAAAGGGCAAGTACAATTCGTTTACCTGAGCATTATTTTCTATATGAATCTTTTTGTGTAGGATTTTTCCAGGAATGTTGCTGAGCGCTAATATCTAAATGAACCTTTTTGTGTTGGATTTTTCCTGGAAATTTTCTTCCGGGGTAATGTGCAGGACTCAGAGTCCTAATCACTTGTTTGTGTATTATTTCTAGTAAACTAAATGACACATAACGAATTTCAGTGAACCTAAGAAATTAAACCTTTTGGTAATTTTTCTTATTTGATATTCCGCCAAAACCTTGAAAAGGATAAAATTACAAAGCAAACTAATTCTGAAGAAGAGCATTAATATTTGTAAATTGAAGTAACATGTTATAATTATCAACGTGTATCTAATAGTTTACGTTATTCTTGAGACGTGAAATCCACTGTATATCATTCGGTCTACTTGCATCTTGCAGTAGGAAAATCTAGATCAGGTATAGAATTCTATTCTGTGGTGAATAAATGAATAATTATAAGGTTATACGATATTTTAAATTAAGTAAGTCAGGGTGTTCAGTGTTCAGAGAAAATGTAACACTTCAGTAAATGATATTACTCATGCAGCACTTTATGATAAAATATCATATATTTGCTGTTGTTTTTTTAGCAAAATAAATTACAAGGGAGAACAATAAATTATTGGTTATTATTAATTGGTAACAAAAGTTTTTTTTGTGAATTAGCTAAATTTTTATACACCTAAAAGATAAGATTTCAGAACAGAATAGTTTAGTATTGCTAGTGAATCCACATGAGTACCAACGAACATTATCACAGCTCCGGGATATTCTCCAGATTCTTTCTTTCAATCCGGTGCAAGACTTTTACGTGAATGTTCAAATAATATTCCCTGGTAAACCAACGGGTGCAAAATCCACAAGCGAAAGGCCTTTCTCTTCTAGTAGTATGGTCTTCCGTATGCTTCTCCAGTTGCCATATTTGCGTAAATTTTCTTCCACATTTTTCACATTGAAAGGGTTTCTCGTGAATTCGGTTGTGACTCTTCAGTTGAGTTGTTGACGAAAACTTTTTTCCGCAGTTCCCACAATGAAAAGGCTTTTCTAGAGAGTGAACTTTCAAATGGTGGGCAAAAGCTGCTTGGGTAGCGTAAAGTTTTCCACATATTTCACAAAGAAAGGTCTTCTCTCCAGAGTGGAGTATCAAATGTTGCGTAAGAGTACTTTGCCTTGCAAAATGTCTTCCACATGTTTCACAAGCAAAGGGTTCCTTGTGGGTTTGCTTGTGTAGCTGCAATTGTTTTTTTGACACGAAATCTTCCCCGCAGGTCTCACAATGGACTGGCTCCTCTGCAGAATGAAGATTCATATGCTTAGTAAGCATACATTGTCCGGCAAAATATTTTCCGCATGTCTCACACTGAAAAGGTTTCTCCACCGAGTGAGTTAACAAATGGGTCGCAAGATTATGTCGTTTGGGAAAATCTCTTCCACAAACGTGGCAACTATAGGGTTTAACACCGATGTGAGTTTGCTGGTGTGGTTCTACTTCTTCGAGGTCGGTAAAATGCATTCCGCAGAAACTGCACTCGAAGGGCTTGTCACCTGAGTGCATGCTCATGTGGTTTTCAAGGAAACTTCCAATTGCGAAAACTATAGAGCAGTTTTGACATTTATGAATGGTTGGGGTTTTGCTATTATTGGTAGCCATAATGATTTTAATGGCGTGACTGGTTATTGATGCAGCACAGAATTATATAGAGGAAAACTTTAATTTTAATGTTGTTTACCTCATGAAAGCCACCAGCGAACTGCTGGAGCAAGGAGCAGTGCATTTATGGTTGTAAATCTAAAACTGAGGGAAGAAGATGATTCACCATGAAGGCTTTTCTGAGAATAGAGCTCCCTGTCCCTGCGGCGGAAAATACTTTGGTTGGGCCCAAGCAGAGGCTTTTTTGGGATAGCAGGTATACCAAAAAGAGGGCGTTATGTATCTTCATAGGGAAATAATAATTGAAGTATATTTTACGTGCTCTTATATTTCTTTCTTTGGAGTTCCTTCCAGCAGAAAGGCCTTTAGGTAGCGTGAGTAGGGTCCAAGTTTAAGGGAAGATTGCATATATGACATATGCATGTGCCGTTTCTACCACTAGTTTGTTATACGCAGATATGCAAATATTTTAAAAATTAAATATTTTTGCAGTTTTTGCATCCATTCTTACTGTGCGGCGTAATAATAAGTAAAAACGGTAGCAGTTTTATTGCTCAATGAATTGGAGATGTGTATTGTTGAGAAGTGTGACGGATATTTTTTGTTGTTACAATTTAGTTGTTATATTATCATGGAAAAAAATTATGTTCTCTTCAGTATTAAGCCAAGCGTGTTTCGTGAAGCGACAACATTGCATGTACAATAATTGTTATTATTCTACCTATAACTCGCAGCCCCAATCCCAAAAGTGAAATAATTACCAACGTTGTAGCATTTGATAGCAACTTGAGATATTTCTCTTCCCCGAAACTTATTTCATTAAGGCGTGCAGGCTCCAGCAAGGTTCCCCTTAGTAAATACAAATTAGCTGTACGTAGTTCTTTCTATTATTTTATACAAAACAAGTTATTGGCCTTTTGGGTATGGCTATAATCATTTTGTCCTTAACAATCTACTACATAAGTCTACTTTAATAAATGCTTACTTCGGAGAGGATAATAGCCTAGTCCTGTGAGGGTTGATTTTCAAAGGGGTGTAAAATTTACCATTTACATTTGTTATTTTTATCTTGCATATTCCAAAGATCTCGAATGTGTTTTCCGCCCTTCAAACTCCAAATAAAGTCAATGACCCTTTTGCAAACGTAGAGTGTGTACGTGGTCTTGTGTATTCTACTTATATGAAAGTGGAAATTTCTTTGGGTTTGGAGATATATGTACTTTATGGCTGTAGCTATGAGAGGGTCTATAAGTCTGAATGCATGTATCACAGGCTAGGAACCTCTGTTAGGTTACGTGGTTGGGACGTTGGGACATGGACTTCGCCCTTGACTCGTTGTCCTACCTCTCTGAGAGTTACACTGAATAAAATCTACAGGGATTGGTGTACCATCCCGTAGGGCCAAATGGGTCAAATTTTACCAAAACATTTAGTTTGATACGATGATTCAAAATTTTGGTACAAACCATTTTATTGATGCACTACTTCAAATTTTTGTTGAAATCTTAAGCGTCGCTAAAAAGAAAAAAATTGATTGTGCAATTGCAAGCAATTAGTGCTGCAATACTGGTGTGCGATTCATTGGCATTACATAAGAATATACGAAAAATTGTGTTGGTTGGTTTTAAAGAAATTAAAGTTGGGCGCGTAGTTGTTTGTGTCCATCAAATAACCTCTACTATATTGGAATGCTGTGAGAGTTAGTAAGATATACTCGTACTTTAGTGGTAGGCGTCCACTTTACCAAATTTTACGGGGGGCTACCCGTAAAAGATTGATTTTCTCATGTTAAATCCCATTTGAAAAAGTCAAATTCCGAAATTGGGGACAAATCCAAAAATTTCCGATTTAAAAAAATCCAAATATTGATTTGCAGGTGGGTAACATGGCAAAAGGGTGTTCTCATGATAGCATTAATCCATTAAAAATATAAAACCCACAGGCATAGGGGGTAACAGTTCTAAAGTAATGCTTGTGAGTAAAGCTCTGTCCATTTAGACGTAAAAACTTTGTCAACTGTCTTGATTCACGATAAAAGTCTATTTTTTTATTTTCTCCCTTCAGCAAATAGATTAGTTAGCTCACACCGTAAAGTATTTTCAGCTGTTAAAAGTTACAAATTTCACACTGGACATTTTTCACCAAATCAGTTTATTATATGGGCAGAAAAGCCCGAGCATCAGTTAAGTGACAATTTCAGAGAGATCTGCCTTCAAGGACTATGTGAGTAACCTGCAAAAGTATTTATGGCTTTCCCCTTACCCCTCTCTCCTAGACCGCCTACTTACATGTAGCCCAATGTACAAGTAGACCTCCAAAGTCATAAAACAAAATGTTCTCTTCGTCAGAGGTTGTCGTCCTCTCCTATTCCTTCCACTCAATCCTCATCCTCTACAGCATGCTTAGTCAGTCTCTCCTCTCATCAGAACGTGCATCATAAAATTTACTACAGTCTAGCTCCGGCACTATCCACACTCTAAAGGCTCTTCCATAGTGTGTTCCCCCATTTAGCTCTACAGAGCTTTGCCATGACCAATCATACTATACAAAAAACATATTACTTCAATATGGATAATAATATGACCCGTCTCTTGTGCAAAACCCGTTAAGTCAAAATGTGTGATTAGAAAACAATAAATGTGTGAAATATCTAGGCGTGTACAATTCTTCCTGTGACCAACGAGGGAAATATTCTAACCTGTGTTTGTAATAGATGTGTACACAATTCACATCCCTTCCATTTCCAATTTCAATGCTGAAGGCTGGCTTCATTTTGTTAATACCCTTGGCCTCTCCCCTAGACCTTTCCATTCTATTTGTGGGAAGAGAAGTGCGGCAGGAATACAATTTTGAGGTATGGCTCTGTACTGAGTGAGTGCGAGTTAAGTCTCAAGTGAAGAGCCTGCTTCAAGGATAGTAGACAAGTTCAGTGGATTTTGATTTTTGAGTTATTACATTCCAAGCGGTGAGTATGAATTTTTTTTACATTAAAATGACAAAATTATATCAATATTTAGTGCTATAAAATAATTATTGCAGAGAACCCCCACTTATGAATTCTGTTTTTAAACTTGTACTCCCTTCAGCTAAAAGTTTGACTTTCGTTATAGATAGATTTCCAAGGGAAAGATATCAAGGAATTTTATTCGTGCATTTTTGTTTCAGAATCAAATTAAAGACGACAGTGGGGGAAAATGGTGGGGAAAAATTACAAATGCATTTTCTGCAGCAAAACTTTCTCATCAAGGCAAACTTATCATCGACATGTGCGGGTACATACGGGAGAGAAGCCATTCAAATGTTCCAAATGTGATAAATACTTTAGCCGTGAAGATTATTTAAAAACTCACATAATGTTGCATAGTGGAGATAACCCTTTTAAGTGTAATTTTTGCAACAAACAGCTTTCATCCTCACAAGGACTAAAGCTACACTTATTTACTCACACCGGTTTTCCCTACAAATGTCCCACTTGTCCAAGCGGATTCGGAAGCCCCAACCAACTGAAGATACATTCAAGGATACACACAGGGGAAAGGCCCTTTGAATGCAGTGAATGTGGCATGAAATTCAAATGCAAGGTTGTATTAGTACGTCATAAGAAGGTCCTCCATCCGACTAAAAAGCACGGCATTGAACTTTATAAGTGTGAAACTTGCGATTTTCAAACTTTACACAGAGGCAACTTTCGCAGGCATTTGAAGGGCATGCATGAATCTGAGAGCTCGTCATCATCGCTCCTTCAATGTACCATGTGTGTGAAAACCTTTAAGGGGACGAGTAGTCTAGAACGTCACATCCGAGACCACACAGGGGAGAAGCCCTTTAACTGCAATTTTTGTGCTAAAAGCTTCATCTCATCCCATGGAATGACAACGTGCATTCGGAAACACATAGGAGAAAAACCTTTGGAAATTCAAAATAACCCACACAAATGCAAGATTTGTTCCAAATTTTTCAGATGCCAGTCACACTTGAAAGTTCATTTGGTTGTACACACTGGTGAGAAGGCTTTTCATTGCACTCAATGTCCCAAGAAATTCAGACATAAAAAAAGCCTGGTGGAACATCTCGTGAGTCACAATGGAGGGAAACACAAGTGCACCTTCTGTCAAAAAGAATTCATCTGCCATGGTAGGCTGGCTCGACATTTCCGTTTACACACGGGAGAAAAACCTTATAAATGTAAGCTCTGTCCTTACAGAAGTAAATGGATTATTGTCCAAAAACACATGATGAATCACGAAAAAGAAGGAAAGTTCAAGTGCCGGCTTTGTACTTTCTCTTGCCGAGCAAATTGGCGAATACTTAAGCATGAGCAAAATGGCCATGGCTCGGATATCCTTTCCGTAGTAAATAATTCGGAATCTGCATGGAAAGCTCAGATCCTCCCAGGCTCGGCAGCACAACCTTTGACTTGCAAAGAGTGCACATTTTCTTGCGTTAACGAAGAATATCTCTGTATTCATTACAGCCAATGTCATAATTTGCCTCGTGTTATTGTTTCTCCACTATCTACATATAAGTCATAATTATTTTAGTATTTTTATTTTTGTATCAAACAACGTTTTGTCAATTAAATAAAATTGAACGACTAAATACAAGGCGTACATTCTTAGCCCTATGAGCATACAAGTTAGCCGAACCAAGCGAGAATTTAACATTCATTGAAAATAATTTTTTTATCATACCAGTTGAAAAACACAGAATTTTGAAGTATAATTTGTAACTAAAAACCCACCTTCATTTCTATTAGTGGTTAATATTAGAAAATAAACGTCCACTTCACATTCCCCATTTATCTCAAACATTTCATTTAATTTTATAAAAATTGTTAGCAATTTGGTTCAGTTCCGAAGTTCAGACAATTTGCATCACAATTCATGTGGCGAGTGATTAAATTCAAGTCAAACTGGAATCATAAAATAAACCACTAATATCAAGACTAATATGCTTGCAGTTTTACAGCCTGGAAATGTGGAATTTGTGCACGAGCATTCAATTATTATGCACAATCTATTAAAAACAAATAATTTAATTAAGAAAAAATAGGAGATTACAAAGTTTACATGGAAGTACCAATTAAAACAATTGACAGATTCCTTTTCCCACAATCTTCAACATCAAATTTTACAATCTCGACACTTATATTACACTTAATAACTGCTGGTCACATTCACTCTCAAGGGTTATGAATTATTTTTTTGAACCCCACACAAAACTCCATCTTAAATAACGCAAAAATTTATAACAATTTTACCAACCCCTGTTCTTAAAAATTAATCCGCGTGAAAAACGAACACACAAAAGCAAGATTTGTTCCAAGTTTTTCACATGCCAGACACATTTGAAGACTCATATGGTCGAGCACGCGGATGAAAAGTCCTTCCAATGCACGCAGTGCTCCAAGACATTCCGACATAAAGAAAGCTTGACAAGAGTTGGTGTTCCGCATTCTTGTGGATTTTAAGTAATGCTTTTTTAACAGCTATGCATAAATTTTTAGACATGCTTGTTTAGAGGCGTGGCCATCTGAGCAGAAGTGGGAATGCATAGAGCCCCTTTTTTCTTCATAATTTGTAGGGAGGAGGAACTTGGAACTAGCTCATACTCTGCATTTAGCGCTTTTTGCACGGTACCACACGATACATGTTGCTTAAAGTTTGTAGTTTGAGCCTTAACACTTTCTAGTACAGAAAATAAAAATTTTGTGAAGGGTCGTCAAAGCCAGATATATTTTTATTAAAGTATATATCAAAGTTCCTGCGACAAATGCATGTCTATAGACATAGATACGCATGACCAACAAGTCAAGAAATATTTCTGTACGTATGTTCATTCCATTTTCCTTGCTTATGCTAACAATACAATCTTGACAAAAAGGTCAAGTAAAAATTCTCTATATAACAATGGTATATGCATTCCATAGCTTGTTAAGGTATTTCCTTCCCACAAAATCAGATTTATAGGCTGAAGCCATAGGCCCTGTTGTAAACACGTTTTGGGCTCGTAGTCCTTTCCATTCTTTTCATAAAGGAAGAGGTTATTTTTCGGGTATAGCTAAGCTTTTATGCTTGAGCAATCGTTCCCTTTCATTCCGCTGTCTACCCTCAGAAAGTTCGTGCTTCACAAAGGAGAATGGTCAGGTTCTCTGGGTCTGGATTTTAAAAGGTTACATTTCAAGTGGCGAGCATTAATTCTCTCATATCCACTTCTTGTTTTCATGCCATCCATTCCAAAGATCCGGAACGTAATTTTCAACTTTCAAATTCCCAAAAAAGTCAATGTCCCTTTTAAAGGTACACATTGCGCACGTAGCCTTATGTGTTTCATTTACAGAGACGGCGAGGGTGCGTTGGGATCATTACCTTTGGGCATAGCTATACTTCAGTAATAATTCTTGCCTCTCTGCTGCGAGTCTCATAAAGTGTCCGCTCCAGTAAGGTTGATTTTCACGTTCCGCGTGTGCTGATTTTCAACTTTTTGTACTTCAAGCTTACATGTTTTCATTTCATTTCATTTTTGACTTTATTTGTGTGTTATTCCATTATTATTATTATTATCATTAACTTAAAAAGAATTGAATATTGGAAATGGAGGGCCTTGAACCTTATCTTAACTTCCGTTAGTATTATATTAGGGCAGGAATATGAATGCTTTCAGCATCAAACTGGAATAATTAACGATTAACAAAGTTATTTCCACTATTATTTCCAAAAACTATCAATGACCTCAAATTGTCGTCAAAACCTGTAAATTTTCAAAATGGTGGGGAAGTCTCGGAAATGCAGTGAGTGTAGCAAAACGTTCTCAACAAAGCAACAATACGATTGGCATGTGCGAGTACATACAGGAGAGAAGCCCTTCAAGTGTCACATGTGTGAGAAATGTTTTAGACAAGAGGCAAATCTGAAAAACCACATCAGGCTGCATACAGGAGAAAAGCCTTTTAAATGCAAATTGTGCAATGCCCAGTTTTCTAACTCAAGTAAACTAAGGCGCCACGTGTTCACTCATACAGGTGCGCCCTACAAGTGTCCCATTTGTCCATCCTCGTTTGGATTTCCCAGCCAGCTGAAGACACATTCAATTGTACATACAGAGGAAAGGCCCTTTGAATGCAGTGAATGTGATATGAAATTCAAATCAAAGGGAACATTGGTGGGTCACATGCAGAGTCATACTACCACGGAAAAACATTTTACCTGTCACATTTGCCCCAAAAAATATGGACTGAAAAGCACTCTTAAAAAGCATTTAAGGATCCACACCGGTGATTCTTTTAAGTGCCAAATTTGCGATTATCAAACTTTCCAGAGAGGCGTCTTACACAGACATTTGAAACACGTCCATGCGTCTGAGGGTCCGTCCTTCGTTCAATGTCCCATGTGTGAAAAGGTTTTTAAGAGGAAAGTCACTCTAGAACGTCATATACGACTCCACACAGGCGAAAAACCCTTTAAATGCAAATTGTGTGGTAAACGCTTCATCACATCACTTGGAATGAAAACGTGTATTCAGAAGCACACAGGAGAAAAAGGCACTCCCTAAAAACTAACGACCCTAGTAACGACTAACGACTAACGATCTTAACGACCCTCCCTAAATACTAACGACCCTA
>JAQFXU010003434.1:0-16239 GCA_034693705.1 Spatulosminthurus flaviceps | reverse complement strand
CCTTCAACATGGGCCAGAGCCCGAATTTCGGAGGACCCACTGACCTGACTGCTGACATCCTTTATGGACAGCCCCTTCGTCATGTCTATAGAGTACTTGTTATGTACATATATAGTCTTGATAAAGCAAATGCACTTTTTGCCTTTTAGACGCAGGACTTGATGTATAAAATCTGTGAGTATTATGCATACGGGCAACTTTTCTAGTTATTTCAAAATGTTGTAATAGTATACCCATGTTCTTCGAGCTAAATGCAATGGCAAGGTCCATAAATGCCGTCAGTGCGGGTAATACGTTCCTGACGATGATGAAGAACCCTCAGAAATAGAAAAATGTATCTTAATGTAATATTTTAATAAAAATGCAACATAGCCTAAAAGTATCAAATCCATCTGTATAGGTTTAAGGTTTAAGTATTGACATTCAATAATTATTGCTTTTTTTTACCGGATGTTCATCATCTCAATTGATTTATTTAAATGTTTTCGCATTGATTTATGGGTAGCATATGAGATACGAATACGAAGAAGGTAACCGGATTGTGGAATAATTTTAGTGAGCAGTTCACTTATAACGGTGAGGAGTCTATTGGTGGAACTAACCAGACATTTCTGTTTCTGTAAGACACTTGAGGATCTTTAGCAAAGGCCGGATCTCATAGTTGGGTTAAAATTACAACTTGCAAAAGTTTGTATAATGTTTTTTGATATTTTCGATGGATTACACGTAAAGCAGCTGGAGTTTTAGGTGAAACAGATTTGTTATTGTACTTAAATCTCAAGTTAAGAAACGTTTAAAAAAAATAATTGCGTATTCAGCAGAATGATGCTGAATTTTATCAACATGGTTTGCATCAATTTAAATTCATGGGGCTAAAGGAAACGTTTCTGATGCAATAGTTGCAACTTCCGTGATTCTCTGACAGAAACGCTATAGGCAATTGCTTGAAAATAATTTCAATATGGCAATAATAAATTATATATTCCGGAATTAAAAGTGTTAAAGATTTTTCTTATTATACCTCATGAGGTCTTCGAAAAGGCCTTTCCAAGGTTATATAGGCTGTCATGTAGGGGTAGGTGCTAAGACATCATCTATGGACTATTGCCGGTCTATTCTTTTGGCTCGAAGGCTGGAGCTGGAGTAAAAACACTCGTACAGTATGTATATGTATATACTCCGTTGTGAATGTGAATATAAATCCAGTGTGGCAGTGAAGGCAGAGCTCGACTCCGACAACCCTTTAAATTGCACGATTATATATACATAGTATATTAAGTATACGTTTTCGTATCGTACTATACACTTTATTATTGGGGTTCGTTCTTCGTTCTTCGTTCGGACTGGACTACTCGGAGTGCCATAGTATAGTGAGGTGTATATGGTGTGTATATATAGGCGGCCGTATATACTGTAAATATATATACTCAGCTCTATAGTACTGCTGTGTCTGTCTGCTGGTCCTCGTATAAAAGTGCACACATTTAATACGCTGTACGTGTATTTTACATATACATGCAGTGCAGTTGAATGAGTTGAAGTTGAAACCTATACTAGCTATTCTTCTTGTGCTGTAGAAAAAAGGTCTGTGAAGTTGATGTGTGTGTCTATATAGATTCTCCTTGTTTCTGCAGACTCCCTCGCCTGCCTTTCCTTCAACATAGAGACAATCCAAGATTGAACCATTCTGCGTTCTTCCGTTCTCTTGTGAGGTTCATTACAATCATTCACTGATCTGATCACAAACTATAGATTGAATAACCGAAATTTCGACTCATATACGGAATTCACAATGCCTTCAGCTTCGGCTAAAGTGGAAAAGGTGGCTGACTTTATGGATTCCTTCAAACAAGCCATTGTCGTGGTTGAGCATAAAATTCGGAATTTAGAAAAGCGGAAGGTAAGTGTGGGAAACTTGTGTTTTACTTTGTTCACATTTTTACGTCATATTGGAACAGAAGAGATGTATGGGAAGGTATAAAGATTGAAGTTGACTTGATCTTTAGTGAGAATTTTTTGAGAATGTTCAGAGATTTGTGTTGGGAATAGTGAGATATTGGCGGTCGTTCATCGATTGTGTCCAAGCAAGTTTTATGTTGGGGCTATATGTTGTATTATAAACTGAAGTTGAGTCAGTTGGGCTTTTGTGGCGGAGAGAGAGACAATGTATAGAGGCATCGACATTGATATTTAGGTGTAATGATTCTTATATACCTTGATGTTGCAGTTGATTCAAGTTCGAGAAATGTTTTTTGGTGGAGTGGAAGCTCTCTTGACTCTATAGTGTGAAACCATGCTGTGTGTGCGTTAGTATTGTATTGAAGCTGACGAGGCTTTGTTTCATGTGAAAGAGTGATATGGAGTCTGTTCGAAGTATCTTTTTCCTCCCTTTTTCGTCATGGATGATTATGATTATGAAAGATTGGATATTAGGTGCAAGAATTTGATGGTTGTGGGATTCTTAACTTATTACTTATGTTGCAGTAAGCTTTTCTTAGGTTCATAACTTGACAATGTGTGAATTGGAGACTTGAAGCGTAAGCATTTATACCCGGTGTGAAAAAGTGCGTGTGTGTGTGTATCGATGAACAAGTCCATATGTATGAGATGTGTGTGTGTGTATGCGTATCTCATAGAAATCCGTTTGAGATTTGAGCTATGCATGTATGCATATTACGACATAGGAGCGGTGTTACTTTTCCTAGACGGTTTATGGGAGCGTTGACCATGCTGCGCTCATGGTGTCTGTGTGTCTTAATTGAAGGAGAAGGGTTTATTGGCAGTGGGAATTTGTTTCCAGAATATTTTGCAAAAGGGAAATTACTTGTCGTTGGTCCTGGGAAATTTTTTTGTGGTCTGTCAGTTCCAACGAGGTGATGATCAGCATGGAATTTGTTTGTAGATGCATAAGACTGTCAATTCTTTGGAGAGTCAGTCTTGTTTAAAAAGAATTTTGTTGAGTCAAAAGTAAATGATGGTATGGCTCTTTTGTCTCGCATTTAATGCATGGGTTCTACTCCTATAAGTCACGTGTTGATCGCGTTGACAGACGTAGAATGTTTTGACAGCTCGGGTGTTGTACACGTAAGAGGATTGAGAAAGTTACTTGATTTAATTACTGTTGAATCGGGCTCTTCAGTTGTAGATGAAGGAGTCGAATTTCCGATTTAGTCAATGAGTAATTTATTTTTCGGAAGGGTTAGTCGTATTTCGTATTCTCAAGCTGGATATAAGCATTGTAGTATGAATTGTTGGAGAACCTAGCTGTATAGTATGGGATTTCCACTAGGATGTATGAAGGGATTTTTTGAGAGTTACGATGTTGTTTCTAGTTGGCCGTCTCTAATATGGCAAAGTAGTAATTTCGAGAATCAACGGGGACGTAAGCTTCATTGAATAAGCTAGCAAGTTGTGCAATCAGTTGGTTCGAGGAAAGCACAAGTGCAGTAATGCATTTTTAGACCTTATTTCTCGCTGGTGGATTAGGAAGGTCAGTTTGCAAACTATGATGGACTAATTGTATTAACACAATTGCGTGCCTTAATTTCTATGATTGATTTTGACGAGGATTTTTCCCGGGTGCAGTGGCAACTATTTTGGTTTCATGAATGTAACGGGAAGCACACAGCTACACATACATGTACGTTTTGAGCCCAGTGGAATGTATTTTTATGTAATTAGTGGTGAAAAAAATCGGAGTACGTTGAATAAGCCATTACGTATTTTTGAAACTGGAGTCGGGTGTTTGTAGTTTCATTGAAGAGATTTAAAAGTGTTTGATATTCTATTGTGGGTAGATAAAAAGTGTGGTGGACTAGGAGTATTTCACGGCATGGGGGTTATCCGGATCAAGTCGTATGTGGAATGGGAAGGAAGTAGCTGCAGAAATATTAACTTTCATTTGATTGCAGGGTAAATTGGACTCATACAAACAAGAACAAGAACAGGGGAAGGAATTGAATGCTGACCAGCTTGCTGCCGTGGCGAAGTACAATGAAGTCGTACAACAATTGGACTTTTCTAGAGACTTGGTCAAGCAATTGGGTCAAATCGGAGAAGAAACTAATCGAATGTATAAAAAACAACAAAAGAAAGAGCAAACAGAAAGGGCAGTTATAGAGACAGATCGGTATCGACAGCTTCTTCTTTTCCAACGTGTTCTGGATCAGATCTTAGTAAGTTACTGTTCTGTATTCGATCGCACTTTTTTCTTCTGTATCAACTTTCATTATACGAGTAATTTCCTAATTTTTCAGAATAACCAGCGTATACGGCAAGATTTTATCAATGGAGTTCAAGGAACCGTAAAATTGTCACAGGATGACTTCAATTCCCTTGATGAGTTCGCTTCGCTTATTTCCCCTGATCGCGATAGCCCGGAATATCTGAAACAAGTTGATGGTGCTGCTGAGCACATTTCATCATTATTTCGTAAGAATCCAAATTATATTGATGAAAGAAATTACTTGGTCTGTCATTTGTGGTTAAAATGTAAGCCTTAATGCTATCATTGCATTGTAGTGGGCAAGACTAAAGCAGTAGCGGGAAAGAACTACAAGGAAATTCAGACTCTCTTACTTTCCATTTCTTCTTGTGAATATTTTGATCCTAAAAATCTTGTCATCACTGTTGAAGAACCTCAGCAACCGGAACCAGAACCACAAGTCACCATTCCTCCGGTGGCCCCAGTTCCTGTCATTGACCCTGTGCCAGCTCAAATAATTCATCCACAGGTTAGGATTTTTCAGCATCATAATTGAAATCTAGAGCATTTTTGTGTTGTTATCCAGTGTAAAATATTATAGCGACTTTTCAAGCTCATCCAACTAGCCAGATTTTTCACATTTTCTATACAACAGGACCATGTCGTATATAATCCTTTCATGTGTTTTTAATTTGCTCTCCTAATTTGTTTTGTTACAGGAGTCGACGTATAATTTCATGCAGGAGTCTCAAATTGATATTGAGTCTCCCCATATGGATCCGGCAGTAGTGTCAGTCTCGTCTTTCGCTCCTCCTCCTTTACCTCAGCAAGTTACAAACCAGAACTTGTATAACAGTTCGGTAGAAAAAATTAACGCTGGTCTCAATGATTTGTCCATAAATCGCCTTAGTACCAACAAAAACGAAGAAGAAATTGAAGAGTGGGATCAAGGTGGTATTCCTAGTGCTACATTTAACAACAGTAATGCCCCTGTCCCTGCGGAATCGAATGGTCGGGGTACGTCAAAAAACCTTTTTTAACACGCAGATTGTGATGGAATTTTATATTAAGTGAATAGGTTAATGCAAAATCTCAACTGGAGTTATGGCCATTTAAATATTTGTCACTTGAGATCTAACGGTGTCCATGGATTAATAAGGAATATTTCCGATTGAGTCCGTGGATTGAATCATCTGTACTGATTTATTCAGGTGACGGAGCGAATGTATTCGACCGAACTGTACGAGGGGGATTTCAAAATAATTACCGGGGAAGAGGCGGGGGAAGACGTGTCACGAATGGCTACAGAGATCATCGAAGTGGACCAAGAGGTGGCAACAGAGGATACCAAAATGGACGAGGCGGTTATCGAGGAGATACCCGTGAACGAAACGATCGACCTGATCGTCCTGAAGCTGAAACAGGTATTTTCAACTAATAGCGTAGTAATGGTAGTAATTAACTAATTAAATAATCGTACCTAATCTTCGACCTATAAACATACTTTTGAATTTATAACGATAGATTCAAATATGTTCGACGCCAACAACGCCAGAAACTCAAGAAAGCGGCGTGGTGGTGGTCCCGGCTATAATTCTAATTCAACCGGTAATCCAAATATCCCATCTCACAATATAGCATATGCCGCTGCAACGACGACGTTTGAAGCACCAGCAGGTCACACGTCGGGGCAGCCCCGACCACCGCGACCCATACAGGCTCAACAGGGCCGAAATGCCTCATATGTGAAGCATTAATAAGTTTGACTTTTTTGCACATGAATTTTTTTCATACCAGTTAATTCAATAATTATTATTGTTGAATTTGTTTCTGTATGGCTGTGAAATTGGCAGTAAATTAAATTTGGTTAAATTAATACTGTGCTTTGAGTGCTTTTTCACCTAATCATGTCACGTTTGGTAGGAATTGAAAACGAAATAAAAATGATATTCGAATCTTGATCTACTCCTGTTGTTTTTTGTCAGCGTTCATTTTAACCGGCCATTATTGTCTGGTAAAATCCTTACATTGAAAAGGAAATTGACATATAAGGCTATTGTGAATTATGATCAAGAGCCAAAGGCTCGGTATCCGTATCCTGAATAAGTATACATAAGGCAGTCTTAGATTAAAAATCACCACTAATATTTGGGATCAAATGGGATTCACACAGTACCTGTATGGTACTATCGTACAGAATTTTTAATCCATTACATACGTACATAACAATGTCATACAAGGTCCTTCAATATAGACTGAACAGTCCTCAAAACAGTTTAGCATTTCCTAAAATTTGTCACTTTTAATAACAATTTTTAACTTAATTTCATTTTTAGTAACGAAGTTGGTGTATTAATGGGCAGTTTGTAATGCTTGTAAAACGTGCATACAATATTTAAATATAATTAAGGCAACCGAATTTGTCAATGTCAGCTTTCAGCTCGAATCTATGAATATGTGCACGTTTCAAATGTTTCAATGGCCAATGGCAAAACCGCGGAATTGCGGCGGTGGCTTTTTTTAAATTATAAAAACGCGGGTAAACCTCGCATTTAAGATTATTTTGTTTTGTATACTGCTTATTATTATTTGCGTTTTATAATGTGGGCCTGTGTGATAGCAGTGTAAAGCGTGTAAACACACTCGTACACTAAATGTGGGAATACATAGGAACAGTTTACAGAGGAAGAGGAAACTGACAACAAATTAATAACTTCATGACTTATTGCTGGCAACGGCAAGGCGAAGAGAGGTATAAAAAAAATAATTGCATATAAGGTATGTTTACGAACGTGTGTAAGAACTCATTAACAGTTTACAAATGCATAGCTGATATGTAGATACCAAGTTTAAATATGAAGGAGTAGGAATGTCAATGTAGGGGTAGAGTTAGATGGATTTACATATAGATAGTCAATTTGATGGAAGACTGGAAGAGTCTGATGATTAGATGAAAGGCATATAGGATTAGTTTAAATGTTTGTTGATCCTACGTCTGAACGAAAGGACGAGTGTGACTATATACGGACGGGGATACATATATTGGAAACTCTTAGGTAAGATTAGTTATTTGAACGACATTTAGTTAAGTTAATTTATTAAAAATTTCGCTGACGTATTTTGACCAAGGTATATTTGATGCTTAATTTTGTAGGGATCTAGAAAAATAAAAGCATACGTGTGCTCAGTGCTGGCTTTAGAATTTCGTTTTGATTAAAAAACTGTTCGTGGGAGATAAAAGGTACAGACAGAATAAAATAGTATTTTAGTACAAACATCATCCAAGTTTTTGATTCTATTCAGGTGAAGAACATAAGCTCCGAGAGTATAGTCAATAATGGAAGACCTTTCGAATGGAGACATTGGAGAAATGAAGAGTACAGCTGAAACTACTGAAACGACGTGGGATGTACCCTTTAATGAGTCCAGAGCAGTTAGTGTGTCCAATGAGGAATTTCTCAATATATTGAAGCCTGGAGCGGTTATTGGGAGAGAACTGAATGAACCTATAAAAGCTGAATGTGAAGAATGTCTTATTACAAACTGCGGATGCAAGGAAAGTGGAACGGGAACAGGGTGAGCTTGTCTTAAAATTGAAGTAATGGAGGGTTTTTATTTTCATTACCTGGAGAAGTATAAATATTATAGAATTTGCTTAATACTGTTCACCGTATAATCTAGACTGGAGAATTCAGCTTCGAAAGAAGGGGAGGATCATGCTAATGGAGGTAGCCAGTATAAAGACAGTACTTTTGCTCCAGACGTCGGAAACAAAAAGCATGGTAGCGAAATTATGGAGAGTGGGCAAGAGATCTCTACAGCCCCTCCATATCAGGAAGTTGACTTAAAGGGTGAACCACTGGTGAAATTGAACCAGATATTGGCCTGTGGGAGGGGAAGAGCTGTGAGAAAATCATCTGCGGTAGATCCTAGCCAGCTGGTAGGTTCAGAATTCAAAGCCATGATATATTTTTAGAATTTAATAAGTGAATCGATGCTTATATACTTTCATTACTTTCAGACTAATCATGAAGTTACGAAAGAGATATTGAGCCAAGGGAATGCTGTTGATAAGCTGGGTGATATTTTTGAAGATGTAACTATTAATGAAGTTAAATATACAGATCTTGCAGAGCAAATGCTCACCAATGAGGACTCTGTGGGTGTAAAGTTGGGACGATTTCCAGCTCAAAAAAGTTTTGAAAGTTTGAACAACAAGCATGTGCGTGTTACACACGTGTTTTCCCATAACTTGATTCACGTGATTGATTTGGAAGTCATGAAAAATGGGTATTGGGATTTGCTGGATGATGTTAATGATGTTTGCAAAGACGGTAATTATTTTGTGATATTATTATGTATTTATGTATTTTGAAGTGATGAATATCAATTAGTGTTTATTTAAACAAAATTAAACCATGCATAAATTACTGTAAGAGATTTTTTGTAGTTATTCAGCCTTTGATTTTATTGTATTTTATTTTCTATGTCTAAAGAACCCTTCGTGGTGGAGGAACCAGAAGTTGGAGACATGGTCTGTGCACCCAGTGATGATGGAACAATGCACCGAGCAGTTGTTGAAAGTAAAGTTGTAGGTAGTATCATTGTTGCTAGGCTCATTGACTTGGGTAGGGATGTAACTGTTTCATGGAAAGAACTAAAGCCGTTTTCGGACGATCTTTATCGAGTAATTTTTTATTCTTGTAAAACGCTCCCTGTCCTGTCCTCTGTTCATAACAAGTGATTGATAGCGTTAAATTATTTTTAAAGACTCCCGTGCTGGGATACAGCGTCCTCGTACGTAATTTGGAAGAAGAACTTCCGTTATTATCGCCTCAAGTATTGGATAATAATCTGAAGCCGTGGATACTCAAACAAAAACTGGAAGTTTCTGAGGTTCTTACAGGCAGAGAGTTAATGATTCACCAGTTTTTATTTCTTGTGAATCAATTTGTAAACTGTTTATTGTAGGGAAAGAACATCGGTGGGAGGCTACACGAAGCAATCTTTAGCGGACCAAACTTCACTTTAGCAGATAAAATCCGAAAATTCCAAGTTTGGGAATGGGAAAAATTATTTGAAACTGGTTTGAAAACTGATGTCGCGATTATTGAAGGTAATAAGTTTATTTTATTTATTTATTTATTAAGAATATGGATACTTAGCCAAAGGCTATTGATCACGAGAATTTACACGAATTACAAATTACAGAATCAAAAACACAAGTTACAATCAAAATCAATTTCTACAAATTCAGTTATCATATTATCAGTGTTATGCTTATGGATTGACACGAAATTGTTTGAAGTTTCTAAATTTTGCAGTAATGTAGCCAATGGTAGTTATTCCTGTGCTCTAGTCATGCTGGTATTGTTGTTCAATGTTACTAGGAAAAAGATGGGATATAAAAGACACCCAGTATTTGCCTGCTACTCTCTTCAATCAGCTCCCTGTAATGATGGAGTACAGCGGGGCCCTCAGCGACTGCTGCGTATCTTTTAAAAATATTCAACTAAAGGCTGTAGAGAAAGAGAAAAGAGCATTGCAAAACCAGATAGATCGGTTTGTGGAGAAAGTCCAAGCAGCAAATCATTACCCAACAATCCGTGAAATATTTTTATTTCGTCCTGGTACGTAATTTCTTAGTACATAAGCATAAGCAGCAATTAATGGCGTTGTAAAATATAAATTGAAATGCGTTTTTACGTAGATAAAAGCTACTGGCGACGCGCATCAAGACTGGACCTAGATTTAATTTATTGTTTTGATACCCACGAAACTTTCGCGCTAAAATCTAAAAACTCTACACGTCGGATGAGCCCTGATTTTTTAAAGATCCCTATCCTGGCCATTACCTGCAAGTTTTCAGGTTAGTTTTTCCCAGCAATTCAGTTTTCAAATCTTCATTTGAAAATCAAAATTTTAGTTAACATTGATTCCCCTGTTTCCTTCCAGGTCTTGAGAACAACTCCCAGTTGCAAGGAGCAATAGAAAAATCATTTAAAGAAGGTCAATGTTATCCTATCATTGTCCTCAACTACGATGAGAAATCCGCCGTTTACAACATCAGCGCAGAGCCATATATGCATTTCCTAAGCTGAATTCGGGTCTTCCAACACCTTTTCCATTTCTGTATCTTATCCCATTATTCTTAGTTAATTATTGGAGAGGAAAAAATTACTTAAGGTCCAACTTCCTACCTTCCCACTTTGTTCTTCCTACACTAATGTTGAATTCTTAAATATTGACGAATTAATTTTATCGGCAATGCGCTTTTTGTCTACTTAAAAAGTACTGAATTTTGTATTCTGAAAATACTCTGATCTTGCAAAGCACATCCTTCCATCAATTAAATGTATAGATAGATCTAATTTGAAAATTCTGTGCCTTGCAAAGTATGCTTATGTTCACGTCTTATAAGTTTTGTATTTACCATCGATGGTTATTATTATTAAATAACGCAACTGGAGACTTTATTTTACAGCTAACTAGGCTAATTCATGCACTTAATTGTATTCTATTCCTAACCTCAACAACATCATTTATTGTGTTCATTGAAAAACAATTATGCTTCTTATCAGTCCAGAAGGCATCATAGGGTACATCATGTATGAGTAAACAAATAAATATCTTCCGTCATAAAATTCTCACAATAAATATTTTTGTTCATTTTATTCTATTTTACACTCAAAAGTCAATATTCTCAATAGTCTCAATCATTCTCACCCAAGTATGTACTTTAATTGCTTACACACGTAAATTCTTATGTCGGTACTATACCTTGGGTTTTGTAACCAAGTGGGCACCTTTTGCATGGAGAGTACACTACTCGGGTGCCATTACTCTATCGATTAATATGAACTCGTGAGAGAGGAAGAGGAACTCCATCCTATACAGTACAGTGTATATATAGTCATATAGCCATAGGCTTCTGCTTTAAATGTTGTGTTGACTCGTCGAAGTGGACGTCTTTGCAACGAAGGATAGATTTTAAAACTTTTAAGTAAATAAATGCAGTGATTACTTATCCTTTGAAGGTAAATTTTTTTGAATGCTTACATCTTTGTCATTCAGTGGATACTACAAAATCATGTGTAAGAGACTCGTCACTCGTAGGAAGGAAGCAGTATTAAAGTCGACCTTTTAAAAGATCATAACTCCTCTAAATTAAATCTTTAGTACAATCATGACTATACATAGATACAATACACAAACCAATAGATACAAAATAAATGTGTATAGGAGAGGAGAACTTTGACATCGCGCTAGTACTAATTTAAAATTTTGAAAGTCTCGTGGTTGGAAATGTATAATTGTCTTTATAACTAGAAATTGTACTTGATAAAATGTGACTTGCAATTAGCAAATTAGTTCTCGTGGAAGAGCATTCAAGTATGAGCGTATCATATCAATTAATTTGAATTTGTAGCTCCGTGAAAAATATTTTGAAGGTATTTTTATTTATGAGTAAAATTATTAGAGGATTAAGTATATTTTTAACGTTAAGTTATATTTTCTAGTTTTCTGAATAATTTTAAGAGTTTTTAAAAACTATAGAAGAGAGGAGGGAAATAATTTTGATGGAATCTTGAAGGGGTATATTGATCAAGGGCGTAACTTAAAATGCAGGTATCTATTATAAAATTAATCTTGAAAGTGGCTTAAATTGGTTGAGTTGTGAAATTGGAAGTGACTAAGTATGAATAATTATTTTGAAAACAATTGTAGGAAAAGTTTTCTGTACTTTAGTATGAGAGGTATAGTGGAGGAGGGGAATTTAGTATTTTGTGTGGAATAGTATGAGTGGGACGTGAGTATGATTGATCAATGTAAATATTTTGATTTTTTATGAAGTGTTCACGGATCAAAGACCATCATGAATTTATCTATTTGAAGCTCGGGAAGTGGGTGGGAATGTGAGTGGACGGGACCACATTCATCGTTTGCTGTTGAGAGATTGAGAAGAAATTTGGAGATGGAGAAGGGAAGTAGTTTGGGCACGACGGAGTTGGCTCCGGTTAACCCGGATGAGAATAATTATGACATTGTGAAAGCGACACAGGTGAGTTTGAATTAAACTGTTTGAGAATGGGAAAAAATTGTTGGAAAATTTGAAGGTGTTTTTTAAATATTGGGAATCATTGTGGATTTGTGGTTTTGTGGGCTGATGATTTTGGGTTATGCTTTGTGGAAACTGATGATGTGATATTTTTCAGTATGGAATATTTCACCGGTGTAAGGAACTGATTGAACAAGGATTTGACGTGAATCAGAGAGATAGTGAAAATATTACGTTGCTGCATTGGGCAGCTATAAATTGCCGGAAGGACATAGTAAAATTTTTTATTGATCATGGTGCAATTGTGGACTCAATTGGCGGTGAGTTGCAGTCTTCACCCCTCCATTGGGCTACTAGGCAGGGGCACTTGAGTATGGTTGTGCTATTGATGAAACATGGTGCAGACCCGACCCTGAGAGATGGGGAAGGATGTTCTGCTATTCACTTAGCAAGTCAGTTTGGATATACACCGATAGTAGCATTTCTGCTGGCCAAAGGTGTGAGTCCTGATATACAAGATCGGTCGGGAATGACTCCTTTGATGTGGGCGGCAGCCAGGATGCATAGGTAACTATATTGTGGGAAAATTATTTTCGAGTATTGCATGGAAAGTTTGATATGGAGTGTTTGTGCCCTTTTAGCCCGGATCCTGCAAGATTATTATTGACGTTTGGGGCGAATACCTCATTACAAGATCGAACAAATAAAAATACTGCTCTTCATTGGGCCATTATGTCGAAAAACTCAATAGCCATCCAAATGCTATTAAACCGAAATGCTAGTCTGGATATACCGAATGATGCAAATGAAACACCTTACCATTTACTAAAGAAAATGAAGGAAGCGGATTGGATAGGGAAGAAAACTATTGATTCGCTGTTAGAGAAACATAGTGTTGATTCCAGGCCAGGATGGTGTAAACTTTTTCGACAGGATAAGGTATTTTTAATTAATAAAATTGATAAGATTATACTTGGGTCAGTAAAGGAATTAGTGTATTTGTATTTCTTCTTCAGAAAGTGCGTTTCTGGGGAACGGCCTGCATTCCATTCATTGTCATGTACTTTTTGGGTGAAGTTTTTTCTGCGGATATCAATATATGGCTCAAGACAGGGCTTTTTGCTGGCTGCATTTTCGCATTCCAGAGATTAGGTAGATTTGTTTGTGACGATAGATTCATGATGATCTTCCCTATCAGTGTCTATTTTGCAACTAAGGTGAAATAAATTCTCAGTTCGAAAGCTACAGTACTTAGAACGTCTTTGTCGTGAACTGCATTAAATGGAAGCATTGTAATTTGTTAAAAATCGTTTAATAGTTTTGGATGTATGTAACATGGTTCCGTTACATTACACCTGTTGTTCCAATTGGGCAAACTGTTTTACTTGTGGGGTCCTCAGGCTTATTATGGTACAATTTTCTTCGTGTATGGCTGGGTGACCCTGGAATTATCAACATGTCAGAGGATGAACGCTATCAAGTAACTAGTTTTATTATATCGAATGCTTTATAAAGAGTTGCGTGCATATTTATGTGATATTTAATTAAATGTCTTCAAAAAATTGGTATTATTGCAGACAATTATCGACTTAGCTGAAGAAGATGGGTTTGATCCTAAATTTTTCTGCACAACTTGTTTAGTGCGCAAACCCATGCGATCGAAGCATTGTTCCATTTGTGATAGATGTGTCGCAAAGTATGTTGGTTAAGCATTTCCCGAAACTAGAATTGCACTTTGTTAATAAATTTCTTTCCTCAGGTTCGATCATCATTGTCCATGGCTTTCGAACTGTGTGGGATGGAAAAATCACAAATATTTCATTGGGTACCTTCTTTGTCTGGTTCTCCTCTGCTCAATGTATGTTTGGGGTGCTTGGCAGTATTGGACGATTAAGTGTGGCCTGGACGCGACACCGTGGAATCTAGTCAATATATTTCAGTGTGATCCTTGGGTTAATTTCATGACAGCACAAGCAACTGTACATGCCATTTGGGTGTTTGTGCTGCTGTCATGTCAGATGTATCAGGTATGCATATTGTTAGATTTTTACTACATGAGCTTTGAGCATTCTATTTCATCATAATTCGCAGTTTTTAGACAACTAAAATTTAGAAGAATAATTCTTTGATGTGATTTAAAGATTTCTTGGCTTGGGATGACAACCAACGAGAGATTAAATTGGACCCGCTATACGTATTTCAGATTCTCAAGGGAGAAGCATGGCCATACGCCTTTTAATAGAGGTTGTTTCCAAAATACGATAGATTTTCTGGAGATTGATTGCTTTGGCTTTTTGAAGCGAGATAAGACAGACTGGTCTAGAGCTTATGCTCCAACTGGAAATCCAGATGATGCTGACTTCCATCAATCTTTGAGGGACTCTCTACCTTTGATTAGGGATAGTAGAGATAATTATCAATACGTTTAAATTTAAAAAAGATTAATTGTTTCTTTTTTCGAAAAATGTTCACACCTATTAAGAAAACGCGCAATTTCTTGAAGTATTCAAGATACAACTCAAGGTTCTTAAACGAATCCCTCCTTTGAACCGCCACGCTTGATGCTATAGACGTAATGTTTTGATTACTGATAACGCTGCATTTTTTCGTGTTAAAAGTTGTAACTATAGCACTGATTTTTACTTAAGATTCAATAGAGTTAGTATAAACGTAAACTATAATATGCATATTTTCTGCTTATTAACAAGTTACCTCAAGGGTTTGTCAACATCTTGGAAACATGTTTTCGAAAAGGAAGCTTAACGTGCTGGTGTCATAAGAAACCATTACATAAAAATTATACAACTGTGTGGGTTGCCAAACGATACAGACTATGTCTTTTGGAAGAAAGTTATTTTGTTACGAAATACATGTAGTTAAATAACATAGTTTTGCTTTCTTTTCATTAGTTTTGGCTGATGTCACACAGTATTTAGGAAGATCAGTATGAATGAAGTAAGAATGGATTCCGCACTGGGTTATCTCTAATTGTAAAATATTAATTTATTTCCCTGTTTCATCTTTAACACGTCTAGTCGAAACTTGATAGTGTATTGTTGACATCAGAAACGGTTTTGAAGCTCCTTTACCTATATAATTGTTATTGTTATTTTTAGGACCGTTTTTCGTAAGAAAAATATCTCAATTCATAATAAAAATTAAAGCTAGACCTTTTATCAAGTTTTCTTCTAGTCTCATGAACTTCCCTTCATCTATAGTGAAAATGTAAAACGTAATGATTAATAATAATTAGTGCTCATTTCGTTTGAGATTTTTTTTCGATGCGCACCTTGTCGAATTTTTATTATTTAGAAGGTTGTTTAGTTATTTTTTACAATAATATAAAACTGAGTCCTGTTGCAAAACACCTTACTAAGCTTCGATGGACAAACTTTTGAGGTATAAATATCTGGCTAGTGGTTATTCTTACAGTCATTCTTCAGCTTCCTGAATCCTCCGTAAAATTAGGGTAACTAAAATCTCGGAGATTGAATTTTGTAGATCAAATCTATAACGTATTAAATAACCTCAGTTCGGTTAGTTAGCTTCTAACTTGAGAATTACATTTCTGGCTTGAGGTAGTTGTTTTTGTTGTGTTAGTTGTCTAACAAAATCTAAAAGTAAGTAGTGAGATTAATACCGCATTTATTGAGCCCATCTCCGCTCGCCGGTGTACTATCACTACGTACGTACATTCTTAGCTGTACTGTGCGACTCGTTGCCTCAATCTACTGAAAATTTTGGTATAGTTACGTAAATTGGCTCACTGCCTTATTCCTGCATCAACGATCAAGTTTAAGGATTTTCCTGTGTTGCATTGATATAATTACAATAACATAACCTACAATATTTTTTTCCTTGTACGTTTGAAGTTTTACTATATCACTATTAATGTTGTGAAAAAGAACACTATAAAGAATGTGAAGAAAATGAAAATCTGTCAGAAAATTCTGAAAATCAAAATTTTGGCTCTCCA
>JAQFXU010003433.1:0-16240 GCA_034693705.1 Spatulosminthurus flaviceps | reverse complement strand
CTGCCCCTATGCCTATCCTTTCATGGAACCCCACTTCCAGTTAAATTAATAATTTTACTGAAAAAGACAGAGCAACTGAATACAAAAATTGAAGTTGTAAGCAAAATATCTTCTTATAATTTTCCTCGTACGTCGTTCTTATGTGAATACATCACTGGAGAAGTCAATTGCACAACTTTTTTCAACATTAAAAGTTCAATTTGTAACTTGCGGAGTTTTTATCATTCGTGGATCCAGTGCCACGTAAAGAAATTTGTAAAATAACATATTTACCTTTGACATTCTTGTTCCAAATGACCCTGCTTGCAGTCAAATACTTATGTAATAAAAAGTTTCACTTTTACCCATTGCTTTGCATTAACGGTCAGATTGACCATTTCGCCGGCCACTCAAATTTTGTCAAAACTGAAGTCACTTTGTAAGGACACTTATTTTTCCAAGGCCTTATGTTAACATGCAACTTTTCATCAAATATAAATTTCCCATATTCACCATACTAGGATTGGCAATCTTCCCCATGGGGTCACTAATCATTATAAAATTACATGAATTGTTGTAAAATGCTAAAACTGTCCTTTTTTTTCTTGTTCAAAGTTTTCCCATCCATTTGCTCAACACGGTTATCAATGAAGTCAATATGAGCATGAGCATTGCTCATTGAGCAAGTAAAAATAGTTTTTTGTAAGAATTTTAAGGACCCAAAATATTTTTTTCAACCCTTGAGGAATAAAGCCTGGATTGGATGGAAGCCAGCCTGTTGTTGTAAGTTTTATTCTTTAAAGGTAAGAGAAGTTAGACAATGAAATAGATAGAGACCCACTTGTGTTTTTGCATAACATTGATTGGATTTCACTGTCAAGGTCATTCCTGTTGTATCTATGAATTAGTGCAATTTAACTTTTGTTGTTGTGCATAACCTTATTTCTGCATTAAAAGTGCATGTCCCATTCGTTGGCATAGGATCTGTAATAATTATTACTATTGCTCGTCAGCTCAAACTCAAAAGGCATTGAAACTATCCAAAAGCTGGAGGAAATACAAAAAATAGCATTTTGCCCATGTAATGCTCCTGAATGTAATTCATAAAGAAAGTTTCCAGTAAATATGCATAGAGTTTTTGCACTGATCGCACATAAAGACAACGGTTGGAATAGGCTTTGCTAGTTCGCTTTGAGACAAGGAGGAAAGAGGTGGATTTTCTGTTGAGTTCTTAGTGCTCATATAGGCACTATGGACATACAATTATTCACAGTCCAGAACAATGTGCTTCTCTGCGTGGGGAAACGGAAAAATCAATAAAGTATTTTCATTGAAACAATACATTTTTTTAGGCTGGGACAATACCGCTCTTTACAGCCACACAGTACTTTTTATTTAAATTTTATATAATTATTATTGTTACAATAACTATAATTTTTTATGTGGTCAAACTTGGCTGGAAAAATGGTATAAACTGTTTTTAACGATATTTAATTAATTAGCACTGGAATTTTCATGGGTTAGTTAAAAAAAGTGCTTTTGTTAGAAAAAAATGATTTTGATAAAAACTATGACAGTTTTTCCTAAATATTTTCCATCAAATTGTGTTTATTATCTACAATACACAAATGTAATAAAATATTCTAGAAAATCCTGGGCTGTGTGGCATTACAGAAGAGATCGGCAGGGACGAAATTTTTGTCACCACCTAAACGTGGCGGAAGTTGATTCTTAGGTAGCTCCTTAAGTAAGAATGGGACCCAGGTGCTGGGATTTGTTCCAAATATTTCCAACTTCTCAAATGTATTGCCAAGCACAGGCTTGAGGAATAAAATTGCTTGTTTGGCAACGAAATTGACTGAAAAAATCCAACAAAATATTGTTATGCTAATTATAATATACACTTGGGAAAATTTGTGGAAACATTTTTAAATAAATTTTTACGACTCTAGCATTGAAATGTTTTGCCTACACTTACCATTTACTAACGTTATCATATTTGTAAAAGGAGCTGCATTCGCAACAAAATTGAACACATTTACAACGAATCTCGCAGCTGTGTACACAACAGACGGTTAAAAATTTTAATCCGATGTTTTACTTGTAAAATATTACTTATTACCATTTTTTTACGAAAATGGAAAAAGTTTATTCAGACCTCTGACGCTCCCAATAGCTTTTCTGAAAACAAATTGGTCCATATCCATGATTACATTAATTTGATTGATAGGTTTTTCTGGGGTGGAACGACGATTGACGTCAGCAAAAGCGAATGCGTACATTTGCCGCACATACTTTTGCATATTCTTTTCAAACTCTGGTCCTTTGGAAATTAGCTCGGTCACGGGCCAAATGCCAATGTCAACCACCCAAACTGGAAAAAACGTTTAATACTACTATTAATAAAAACATATGTGCATATTTTCAAAGCAACAAGTATTTTTGCAAATTATTTTGGACTAACATTTGGGGTTAAACAATTTTGATAATATATTTATTGAAGGGTCAAATTTGGGAAAGCTTTCTTCAAAAATTGGGGAATAAACAAATAATAAGTCGAGAAAAAAGTTTAGTAAAAAAAATTAGTAATTCGATAAAAATTTTCACAGATATTTGGAAAATGCTCCGTCTAAAATAAATGAGAGATAAAATGTGATACCTTTCTTGGAAATTTTCAAAGATAAATATTGTAAATATTCGTAAAATTATGCTATGCTTGACAAAATAGACTTATTTTAGTTTAAAAGTAAGAAAAATATTTTGGAAATTTTTGTGGAGTATTACTTGCACGGTTTTCCTCATCATATCCACTGATCATGAAAGGAAGCTTCTTGCATAATATTTCCGGTGGTTCCCATTTGGCCAGTCCTGGATCCAAGACAAACTGTATTATAAAAATTTGTTTACAAAACTTTTTCACGGTTTAAAATATTTTAGCAAACATTTTCCAGCCCTCAAAAAATTAGCAGGAAAAATCCCTATTTCCAAGGTAAATTTGCCATTTCGAGTTAATTATTATCCATTTAATAATATTTTTTTTCCAAATAAAGTTTTTCCAAACCCAAGTATATAAATTAGCAAAACAATCAAAACTTAGCGGTACTTTTAACTCCTGTGGAAGTTCTTCCGGAGAAATGCTTCCGCTAACTTCTAAAAAATAAACCCCCACAAATATAAGGATGACACACTCAAATTTTTCCAGCATCTCCAGCAAATATTTTCGCGGTTGGTGTACTAAAGTCAATGCTGATGAGGTTATATCTGAAATAAATGGAGCAGCTTCTCTCCCGAACCTTAAATGCATTTTCGGAAAATATCTCAAGAGAGTGGGGAAAATGCTTAAGGAAATTAATTGCAGAGTAATTATTAATTCCCAGAACCTCTCGCAGGTCATTGAAATTAAACCATCGTAAAATTCTAACCCACGTGGCTGCTAAAAAAAGTAGTCCTACAAAATTAACCTGTTTTCATTGCCGTGGAAAGATATTTTTTCCACGATATTTGCAAAAATACAAACATATTATTCATCATTATAAATTTAATAGGGAACAAGATATTATTGGTCAGGGTGTATATAAATCATACTAAACTATGTGTATAACTTCCTGGACCATCGTCCCTCTATAATATTTTCCCCACTCGATCCGGATTCCCACAGTTACAGGAACATCCAATCAAAACACCCAAATCATTTATAACCATAAAAACTTGCACTTGATTCACAAGTTTTGTTACAGCTTTTTTTTATGTAAGAGGTGTCGTGAAAGAGCAAGTTTTTCATGATAAATCCAGCCAAGTATAGCTGAGCTTGTACAAATAAAATCGACATCGACTTTATCCATTGGTGAGGAAATTGGCCAAAATATTTTTTTTCAATATAGGGGTACCTATAGTTAGGTCCCGAAAAAGGAAGGAAGCATTTCCCACTTGCTTACACGAGTTTTTCCATTCCCCGAAAATCCAAACTTAAACCGTCAAAATATCGTTAAAAACCGAAAACACCCGGAAAACCGTTTTAAGTTTAGTTAAAACCGGCTATCGTTGAATTTGCTTTAAAATCTTAAGTTTAAAATTTCAACCCATTCGGACGTTCCATTGCTGAGATATATAGCAGTGGCCACTTGCAAAAAGATAAAATTCCCTCAGCGTGGGGTAAGCAAGTGGCGATTTTTTAATAATCTTTTGTGACCTAACTAGGTACCCCTTACATAAAAACAAATATTTTGCTTAATTTCCTCACCAACGTGTAAAGTCGTTGTCGATTTTATTTGTACAAGCTCAGCTATACTTGGCTGGATTCTAGTAGTTGTATAAGCTCATATAAATCTTACTCCTCCTATTTTTAGAATTTGACACTTGAAAGTTATAGAATCAAATAAGTCGGTTCTTAAAATTTTGATATCATTTCCCCACATGCCGTTACCTTGTGTAAGTCGAGAAGTTAACAATACTTACATATATTCCTCATTATGTTTATGTAGCACAAATGTTTATCTAAAATTGATTGATGCTCGTGCCCAAAGGGAAATCGGAAAAACACGGTAGCATTTTTAATATTTTGTCCTGCCTCAAATTGGAAATTTTACAACCATCGCGGGCCATAGCCCACGTCAATAACATTTCCATCTACATTGAAACCTTCAATGCAAAATTTTTGGAACAAGCGGGAAATTTGAAATTTAAAATTGGTCACGTGAAAAATATCTATAGAATTAGAATTAGGCACACGTTTTTGTAGGCAGGGCCAAATTTTAGCACAGCTTTTTGATTTCCCTCATACAAATGTACTTCAATGATTTTCCACCTAAAGTTTTACACATTTCTGACAATTTCAATACTCTCACTTTAAAATGAGAGTCCATATTTTTCTAGTAATTGAATTATACCCGGTTTTTTGCCATTTACTTGCCAATAATGGCTTATAATATCGTAGTCTCCAAATGCTATTTTATCCCTTGGAATACGGACCATTGCAAATTATAGAGCGTGGGAAAATCTCGAAAGAAATTCCATTCATTTTGAGGGAGGAAAATAAATTTGGCATAGGAAAAGGCAACATGTAGCAAAAGGAAAGTCATTTTATGTACATAAAAGGGATGGGAAGCTGTTGTAGACGATAGAGATGGCTGTAATAGTTGAGCCAGCCTCTCTCATGTAAATGTTATTTACGGATGCATATGGGATGGCATATAGAGGAGTTTGTATAGGAGAGGATAGGAAAGAGAGAAGCAGGAGTTTAGCTTAACGTTCAAATGACGGAGGTATTTGTATTTCCAAATGAGCTCAATTCTCTGGAGTTTCACACACGTACGTTTATTCTCGTTCAAACCATTACAACTTTCCTCCCAACTATCCTGTCTCTCTCATTCTTCTCGTTTCATGTATTTATACGTATTACATAAATGTAATAATTTTTATTGCTAAGTTTATCTAAATATATACGAACATAATACAATTTATTTTAGTTTTAATAATAATTGCTAAACTTACTGGCAGAAAAAAATATGTGAACTATTTGTTACGCTATTTAGTTTAAAAAAGCATAGGAGGCATTTTCATTGTGTTAGTAAGGAATGATTTTTTTCTTTAAAAATTTTAGTGGAAAATATTTTTTCCGATTAATTTCCATGAAATTTAATGTGTATGTATTTTACGGCAAACGTGATAAAATTATTTAGAAAATCCTGGGTTGAGTGGCATCACTAAAGACGACGGCAGGTTTGAAATTTTTGTCACCACCGAAACGTGGGGCAAGTTGATCCTGGGGGAGCCTCTCAAGTAATACTGGGACCCAGCTGCTTCGTTTTACTCCAAATACTTCCAACTTGTCAAATGTTTTTCCAAGAGTGGGCTTTAGGAATAAAATTGCTTGTTTGGCAAAGTGGTTCGCTGAGAAAAAGACAGAAAATTTTTAGTATTTGAGGAAATTTGTTTTTAAAATTACAATTTGATGGAAAATATTGCAATTTTTTAGGCTACTTACCATTTACTAGCATTATCATGTTTGTAAAAGGGGTAGCATTGACAACGACGCTGAACACATCTACGACGAATTTTGAAGCTGTGGACACAACAGGAAGGTCAATTAACAGATAAAGACAATGATTTGTAAAACATTATTAAAAATGTGTCCTTACCTTTGACGCTGCCAAAAGCTTTTCTGAAGTTGAATTGGTCCATATCCAGGATCAGGTTAAGTTGGGTAATTGGTTTCTCTGGGGTGGAACGACGATTGATGTCTTCATAGAATAATGCAAATATTCGCTGCACGTACTTGTGCATATCCTTATCGAATTCTGGCCCTTTGGAAATTAGCTCGACGATGGGCCAAACACCAATATCCACCACCCAAACTGAAAAATTCGTAAATTGAGGAATAAAGACCATTTTTTTCAGAGCAAAAAATCTTTGAAAATTTTCCCATAAAAAACACTTCGGTAAAATTCGGGCAAATGTGAGATTTTAGGAATTTAAAAAAGGGCATTTGAGAAATTTGTTTAAAAAATTGAGTGACAAAAGAGAAAAATTGGGGAAATATTTTGCAAAACAGTGAAACTAACATTTCGCGAAAAATTTCTTCAAATATTTGCAAAATTTTTTTGTTAAAGAAAAGACTTTTTATTTGAAAGTATCAAAATGATTGCAATTCTTCAAGAAATTACATTAGCATAGATATGTAATGCTTGGTGAAATTTGGGAAAAAGGGGAGAAAAGTTTTGCAATAAATTTCTTTATTTCTTACTTCCACAAAAAAATAAGAAAAAAATATATTTGTAAATATTTCTGAGTACTTACTAGCACGATTTTCCGAATCATATCCGCTGAGATAGAAAGGAAGCTTCTCACTTAAAATTTCTGGTGGTTCATATTTGGTCAGTTCCGGATCCAAAACAAACTGAAATTGAAATTGAAAAAGATTATTCAGAGGTCAAAACGTATTTTAGCACAAAATTTTAAATTAATTCCGGGTTCTATTTAGTAATAATATTTTGAGCAAAATTTTTTAAAACCCAAATACTTATATGTGAAAATTAACAACAACATTAAAATTTCTCCTTACCTTCAACTCCTTTGGAAGATCTTCTGGTGCAATGCTTCCCCTAACTTCCAAACAGGAAACCCCCAAAAATATGAGAAAGACAATCTCCATTTTTTTCAGCATCTTTGTTGTAAATACTTTCACGGTCCGAATGACAAAGTCAACACTCAAGTTCAATTTGAAATAAATGCAAAAGCTTCTCTCCCAAGCTTTAAATACATTTTTGGAAAATATCTCCAGAAAGTTAGCACATATATAAAAGCTGCTAATTAAGGAAATGTAAAGCTCAGTGATGATTTCCCTTAGAACCTCCCCCAAACGAAAGCAATTAATCAATCGTAAAATTCTCAGGCCTCGTGGCTATTTTTAAAAAAGTAGTACTTTCCTCAATCTCGCAATCAGATTGTTCGCAAATATACACATATTATCCATCATTAAAATTTTAGTCGGTGTGTACACAAATCATATTGTATATATGCTGTATATATTTTCCTTCTGATGGAGTGTCGTCCCTTTATGCAACATTTTCCCCACGCTTCCGCTTTCAGTTCTCATGACTACAGAAAATCCAATTAAAATTCCCAATTTATTGGTGCCATAAAAACTTGCACCTGATTTACAAGTTTCGTTACGTAAATGTAGTAATAATTACTCCTCCAGCCCAAGGTTTTACGCTAAATCCAGCTTCACACCTGACTCACGTGTAGGATTTGACATTTTCCACAATTATATTCATAATTTCCAGTCTTAAGAATTATAAAGGCCAACTTTAAGCTGTAGACAAGAAGGCATTTCCTACAATTTTCATACCATATTTCCCCTTATGTCATGCTTATATGCGTATAAGCTTTTAGACGTAAACAATAAAAAACATTTCTCATTAATAGGAGTGACTCCTTGCAAATTGTAAAAATTTACAACTTTTTGCCAAAAAAGCTCCTCCGAGTTTTTATCACGTGTAAATTTAGTGCCCCGAAAAATCATATTTTAAATTATACATATCGTCGTCTAAAGTGCAAAAGGGGCTATAATTTTTGTAACGTTATAGGAAAAACAGATTTATAGCCTCTTTTGCACTTTAGCCGAGGATATTTTGCCTTTGATGCTAATACCAGTACCTTCTTGTTGTATAAAGACCCTGTCTATACATTTGAATATAAGTGTACTAAAAAGTTCCACAAAGCATTGGAGAAGAGTAGAATAAGAACGTTCCAGAAGGAAGTACGAAAATTCTACCAAGTTCGAACGCCCTCGAAAAAGATCTCAGGGAAGGTGTTTTCTTTATCAGATTTTGTAAAAGAACCAACGAAGGTCACGTTTTATTTAGCCACGTGATGTGAACTACGTGTTTGATGGTTTATTGATTATTTTGTATGTCATAATTATGTGCGTATGTACATATATACGTAAAGTATTATGTAAGGTGTGAACTAAATTTTAAAGTTACTCTCACATTTGGAATGTTACCCTTTCAAGCGGATATATATATATATCTATATATATGTAGTCGTTCATTTCATCCATCCTTTGTCCTGAGTTTCTGTGTGAATGAATTACATATATACAGCAGGGCTTACGCCGTTAAGATTGACCCTGCTTTATTTCAAGCATTGAATACTCATTCTTTTAGTAATACTTCGCGTATACTAAATTATTTCACAGGCTAAAAAGGGCCAAAACGAGCAAACTTTCTTTCCAGCCTGGAAAATACTAAACTGTATATTTTTTCCTGTGTGTTTTTGTAACAAGTCCTAGAATTTAACTTATTCAGAACCACGAGATACGAATCCAAAAATGTGAAGGTGCTCTGACTGAATATGTTTTAGCCGAAAATTTGAGGGCTGAGCAGGAAAGGATCAAGAAAAAAGTACTTCCACAGTCATACTCCAAGTGTAATTATTATTAAAAATGTAAAGCTAAAATTAACTGCAAAGATGAATGTGATAAGTGTTTATAAATTACAAGGGAATTTTAATTTGAAGTGTCAATAAAAATTCAAAGTGAACATGAAGTGATGAGTCGGTGGGTTTTACCCAAGGATGTGTTCAAGCATTAAACCTGCCTTTTACACTCCTATACAAGTCTCCTATGTATAAGGTTAGCTATATTATAGTACATTGATGCGGCAAGTGAGGAAGAGCTAGTAGGAGAGTGTCAAAAGTAAAAATATGCATTTATTTTTACCATTAATTTTTTATATATGTACTTAAATAGAAATAGAAGCAAATAATGGATCCTGGAAAATACTGAAAATACTAAAAATGTGCTAAATTTATTATAGAAACAAAAAGAAAAGTGAACTTTCTTTAAAAATAGTTCAATAATTGCTTGAGCTGTGTCTGTATATGTATATGCGTGTGATTTCAGTAGTAAATAAAGTTTTGCATTCTGTATGTTCAAATGCAGGTCACATTCAGCATGGGAATGTGCATAATATGTTTAATATGGGTGTTTAAATGTAAACCCAAGTTGTTAGTTGATTATTGTAGGTTCATGCCGCATTTAATTACATGCATGTATCTATAGTATTATTCCGTAAGTATTTCTATGACAAACATGTGCTAAAGCGAAAAGATTTAAAACATGCTTATACCACATTTTTTGTGTGGGAATTTCTTTATGAAGCATGACATTTTCGTTGCAATGTGTATATAAATAAACTAATAAAAGTGTTGCATCTGACAACACGTGATGATTCATTTTTACAACTTGATGGAAGCTATTTCTTACTACGTAGTAAATTGTAAAAGATTATACAATTAGTGCATTATGTATGTACATCTGCCAGTTACCATGCAAAAGGACAGGAGCTACTTTCAAGTGACTCACTCTCACGGAGTTGATGCTTGTTGTCTCACCGTCTTTTGGCAAGATGAACATATTTTCCTCGTACTTAGTACTTCTACCTCTACCTACTATGCTGCACTTCATACACGGAACAACAACTGGAAAAGAAGGTTCATTCTTGCACTCTCATTTATTTTAACTTTTATTCTCAAGCAATTTTACAGGTTTTGTTTCAAAAGGAAATTTTTGTGGGAAAATTTGAACGAGAATTTCCTTAAAAATTTTATGCTCTATATTTATGTAATTTAAATTTTTGTAATAATTTATGGTAACAAAATTGCTTAGTAAATCCGTGGCTCTGTAGCATTACTAAAGATGATGGCAGGCTTGAAATTTTTGTCACCCCCATAGCGTGGAGGGAGTTGGTCCTTGGGAAGCTTTTTAAGTAATTTCGGGATCCAGGCTTTGGAATTGGTTCCAAATATTTCTATTTTCTCAAATGTACTACCAAGCACAGGCTTTAGGTACAAAACTGCACGCTCGGCCAAGAAATTTGCTGAAATTTACATAACAGAATTAAAGGAAAAAGTTAGGCACTAGTAGCATATTTGGAAAAAAATTCAACAGCCGAGTTTTTTGAAAGCTGTTGGAAAACTTCCTTCGCTCTTACGTACCATTTACTATCGCTATTACGTTCGTGAACGGGACAGTATTGCCTATCAAACTTAGGACATCTACGACGAATCTTGAAGCTGTGTGTGCATAGAAGAAAATTTGGGTGTTAAAATCAGTGGTTTTGTCATGAAAAAATTGTTTTTTTTTACTAAATACAAAATTTTGGAACAATGCAATGTAAAAATTAATCCGAACCTTTGATGCTTCCAAAAAGTTTTGTGAAAACGAATTGGTCCATATCAACGATGAGATTAATTTGGTTGATGGGGTTTTCTGGGGTAGAGCGTCGATTGACATCATCAAATGCCAATCTTAGAATTTTGTGCACATACTTGTACATATTCTTCTCGAATTCTGGTCCTTTAGCTATTAGGTCGACCACGGGCCAAATGCCAATGTCCACTACCCAAACTGGAAAATTTGTTAAATATTACAATAAATTATATCTCATAGAATCCAAAATCAACAAAAACGTGTGCAGTGGGAAAAAAATTAAGATTTTATGGTGGAAATTTAGGGGGGAAGCATTAAAAATTGAGCGTACAAATCTTTTTTAAAAAATTAACCAACTGAATACAAAAAGTATTCATTTTTTTTTGAAAAATTTATGACCAAAAACTTTCGAAACTCCGGGTAAATTTTGTAAATATTGGGAGAAATTACGGACCAGAATTAGATTTTGGAAAATTTTGTATAAAAATGCCTTAAAGTTTTAGTAAAAATTTTCTCAGTTAAATTTTGGTGGCCAATTACTTGCACGGTCTTCCTCATCATATCCACTGATCATAAAAGGAAGCTTCCTGCTTAATATTTCCGGTGGTTCCCATTTGTCCAGTCCTGCTTGCAATAAAAACTGAAATACACAAATATGAGATTTCCAATGATAAAATTATTATTCGCATAAATATATGACTCTCATTTTCCAACCTCAATTCAATAAAAGTACCAAAAAATCCCCTTACTTTCAACTCCTTTGGAACTTCTTCTGGTGAAATATCTCCTCTCACGCCCAATAAATGAACCCCCAAAAATATGAGAAAGACAATCCCAAATCGCTTCCACATCTTCCGCGATCAAATATTTTGTTACGCTCCAAGTAATAAAAGTTTCAAATCTAAAGTCAAAATTGAAATCAAACCGATTACTTCTCTCCAATGCTTTAAATACATTTCTGAAAAAGTATCCTAAAGATTACTCAATCATGCTGATAAGAATTCCCAGAATAGAACACATGCTGATAAGAAGTTCCCTACAAGGGAGTATTTTAAGAAAATTTATATCCTCATAGCACGTAAAAATGCTAAAAGCTCCCAAGAATTGCTCCCTATATAAAAATGATAATGGTAAAAATCTGCAGAAGAACAAAATGCTCACAATAAAATTTACCCGCCCACAAAATCCCAGAAAAATTACTTATCACATCAAATAATCTACATTTTTCCCTTAAAACTTGAACCTGAACACTTATTCCAACTTGTTAATATTCAAAGGGGAAACAATTTCAGGTGCTGGTTTTCAAACAAACATAAAACAATTCAATGTTTATCAATACATTTTATGCATTTATACGCCGCATGCTTCACTCTCTCGACAAGCTATTACATTTTTAAAGAGGATATAAAGGATTGTGGGCAATTTCAGTGCATTTAATGGAAGCAAAAAATGCATTTAGTATTTAGAGTATAGTAGCCGTCATTGAATTTTTATACATTTATTTCTATTTCGAACCATCTTATACAAATGATTTGCAATAATAGTAATTATTTCTCTTTCCAGGTATGATAACAGGTTATTCAAAGTCGTTTCTAGCATAGAGAAAGCGAAATTAAACAAGTTACTCAGATTCCTATTTCAATATCATTTACCCACGTGTATTATATAAATCAAGAAGTAACCCATTCACTTTTCTCAAGTTTTCCTTTTCAAGTAAGACATTAATGGGATGTACTTGGAGATTTTCCTGTAACTTATTCATGGGAATTAATTATTCTTACTACGATGCTGGAGACATTCCTATACTTTTTACGCAATTAGGGGCCACCAAGACTCACTTTAAAGTTTACATAAATTATTATAACTTGCGATCTCCACTCCATTTTTATGCCATAGCAGCTCATTCTTGTTCATTGAAGTATTTGTCTACACATATTTACTAAGCATTTAAAACGAGAATGACAATGTTACAAAACTTTGTTACAACCACATAAAATCTACAGTATGAGATAAAAGCAAAATAGAGGTACACGGAGCAATAAATAGCCAAAAGAATACACAAGAAGACTAAAAGAGCTGGTGAGATTAGAGTAAAGGCCGTATTCATGGGACTTACTAATACTAGCACTAACACTTGCGATCCATCCCATGAGTGAGTGTTGAGGTACATATAAGTGAGAGTGTGAGTCTCCCTGGTATTCAAACCTCCACTCACTAAAAGTACCACTCACCCTAAAATGAATAATCCTTTAACTCACTATGCTCTTAATGTTAGGGTGAGTTCTGACTTTTAAATCCAAGTTTTGTATGAGAGAGTGTCGAATCTAGTCACCAAATCGGTGGCTAGAATCATCACTCACTATTTTGGGTGCGTCCTCATCGAGAGTTGAATTGAGTAAAAGGGTCCAAGATGAATTCGAATCAGCCACTATATAACCCTCAAAAAGTGGTGAGTTTAGTGCCAAATTTAGTGTTAGTGAGCTTACATGAATACGGCCCTATTACATGTGCATATGTACCAATAGTGCACGTGACCTCATCACTAAAATAAGTCAAGAGAAAGGGACTCCAGCCTTTCTCAGGCAAAAATTTATATCATTGAAGATGTATCCCCTACCGAAGACAAGAACAGGTGTGCATTATATCTACGAGAGGCTATACGAAAGGAATAAGAAGATTGTGGAGAACCGGAGAAACTGTAGAGCTAATATAGAGAATATAGAGATCGAGCTATATGAAGCAAGGGAAGAATGCTCTATATAGACAGCGTACTTCAAACCGAACAACCTTCTGGTGTCTGGAGATTCAGTGAGGCGGAAAAACAAGTAACCATAGTATGTATATTATTATACACATACATACATCATCCATCGCAAGCCCACCAGTGGAAGCCAAAGTACCAAAGAAGAACCTGCATATACCCAACTATTCACCACAATCATATGAACCCCAACAACTGTAGCTCTACTGAATTACTATACCGTAGAGTGAAGTGGTACTTATGTATGCACTTATTCCCACCACCACAATGACACTAATCCCAATTTACGAACTAACCTTTAGAAGCCCATATACTATATACCAACTGTGACATATGAAAACTATAACCAAAAAGATTTTTTCAATTTACATCCCTGCAAAGGGAACATCTTAATGAATGCATGTGATCCAAATGACTGTAAGGACTTAAGTCGAAACGATCAATAAACATATTTTTTGGAGCACCTAACACATCTACATGGAGCAAATATATAGACAGTGCAGTGGGACAAAGGGGCAAAATTAGTGTAGTCAATGGGTGACTCAACCCGTACCCGTTGACTGCGCACTAGGCGAAATTGCCTTACATGGGGCAAAAATAAGCATAGGACGGAAAATGCCATCAAACAATAATTAGGGCGAGTTACTGGCACAGATTCTATCCCCCCTAATCAGCCCACGCACTACTGGTCGTTGCGAATAAGTGTTTGGAGAAGAGCTGGAAGAACGGTTGCACTCCGAAGGAGCTATGGGCAGTTCAGGACTGGAGTTAACTGTCACCACCAATTCCTGGATGAGGTGAACTACTTGTGGATGTACATATACGGGTGTTATCAACCCTTAATGTGCATACCTCGACTGACTCCACAGCTATAGATGAGCGCCCCATCCCTGTTCTATACTCTCTCTTCCTAACATTTCATAATAATTGTTAAGAACCATGATTAGTGCTATTGTTTGTAATGTAAATGCTAAAGTTAACACTCGAATAAAGGAGGTATAAGCGTCTGTGTATACCGAAAGGTGATAGACGGATAATAAACCTCCCACTGCGCACTGTAGACATGAAATCATTGCATAAAAATATATAAAACTGAAATCCGTAATTTTTATTGTTAATTTCCAGCTTTGAAAAAACTGCTTACCTTGAGCCAATAACATGCGTATCATAACTGTTACGACGCGAATAAATCCAAACTTTTGCTCAGTGCCGCTAATTCTTCACTTTACCTTACATGTTATTGAGTCTATCTTTGCCCCAATTGTCACACATTTTGCTCTGTGACTATTTTACCCCCACTGATTACATTTGACCTCATCATGATTTTCTTGCTTCATAACAATATCCTATCTCCAGAGCGTCCTTCTTAGAGTTGGACAATTGAAAATTTGTCTACTTAATCATTTTTATCAATCATTGGTAGGAAACAAGCATCAGGTAATCAGGTTACAAGAAGAATTTTAAAAATAGCTATAAACAGTAAATGTAAATGGCATTAATAATGTTACAAGTACTGGAAAATTAACTCATGGTCTGCAGACTTGCATGGAAGATACCATCATATATAAACTTGGGTGCTGCTGAACAGTACATGGAAACTGGTTATTTGCGGTAGAGAATAAAACTCTTGCTCTTCGCTCGTAGTTGTATCTCTTTAATCGTTACTATTTATTATGTCATTTTGTGCGTCCAACACTCAGGCTAGGTTTTAATTGATCTATCTTTTCTTCGCGAGTCGATAGAGGTCTTTATCGGATATGCTAATTATTGATTGTGATTAAGAGGTAGTGAACTTGTACTATGCTGTCTAAACTTTGGGTGTGAAAAATAAATTAAACTAAATGCTCACATTCAAATACAAAATAAACTGAGTGAGCTGCAAAATATTATTTACATTTTTTAACTATGAGTTTTAATTTAAATATACATGTAAAGCTTATTAAGTAGAAAAATGTCGGGTGGTAGGTGAACTTGTGGAATTTGGATGGAAAAATGATTTTCCCCAAATTCTGTACTTATCTTGTAATATTTACAATAATAATTTATTGCGATAAATTATTGTATCAGGAAATCCTTGGACTTGTAGCATTACTAAAAATAACAGCAGGCTTGAAATTTTTGTCTCCCCCAAAACGTGGTGGAAGTTGATCCTTGGGTAGCTTTTTAAGTAATTTTGGGATCCAGGCTTTGGGATCCGTTCCAAAAATTTCTATCTTCTCAAATGTACTTCCAAGAATAGGCTTCAGGAATGTAACTGCTCGTTCTGCGAAGAAATTAGCTGAAAAAAAATCCAAAACATTTTGTCACCATATTTTTTTTAGTACATTATATCAAAAACAATGAAACAAATTTTCAACGCTGATTTTATTTCTTCGAAATTTTCGTTTCTTACCATTAACCATCGCTATCACGTTTGTATACGGAGCAGTATTGGTGACCAAACTAAAGACATCCACAACAAATCTTGTGGCTGTGAATATATAAAAAAGCCCGAAGTAAATGTAATGTTGCTTTTGCAATAAAAAGTGGTCTTCTTTGGTGACATAAAATTTGAAAAGTAAATAATTATTACGAACCTTTGACACTCCCAAAAGCTTTTTTGAAGACGAATTGGTCCATATCAATAATTAAGTTAATCTGGTTGATGGGGTTTTCCGGAGTGGATCGGCGATTGACATCATCAAATGCTAATTTTATGAGTCGACGGACTAAAGCTACCATATGTACTATATTTTATAGTATCATACTGTTTTTCGGGTGTCGATACTGGAAAAAAATGAAGATAC
>JAQFXU010003432.1:0-16244 GCA_034693705.1 Spatulosminthurus flaviceps | reverse complement strand
AAGTGTGCCCACTAAATCCACTGATAATTACCTGATTTCATCAATGTCGTACAAATCTCAGCGGTAAAATAACTTTAATACTAAAACCCGTGGGATCTTTTCACGAATCTGTAGATCACCTGAAGAAATGCTCCTGTCTCGTCTTGCTTCATGCACTCAATCCCAGCGTTTTTATCCAGGGAGCTCTTGCTCTCGACCCTAGAGAAATGGCCCCTTTGTTCTGGCACATCGGTCTATTTAGGAAATGGGGGAAGAAAGGAATTCCTTGAAACCCTTCCACAACCTTCGTAGAATTTCCAGAGAACACGACAGCACAGCGTATTTTTAGAAAAGATAATTTTGTCTTCCATCAATCAAATCCCATAGGCCCCTTGAAAGAAAAATAATATTTAAGTTTGGAAAATAATTACCTGCACATGTACACATGGACTTTGGATAGCTAATATCAAATAAAAACACTTCACAAAATAATTTGTATTTTAGTTTTCCATCAATTTTCAATGAGAAAATTAGAAAAGGAAATGAAGGAAAGACACAAATAAGAGCAAAGATTTTAGAACTCGCTAAAGCCCCTGTACAGGACAAAATCTTATCGATAGTTAGTGGATTCAGTCAATAAGATACAAAATTCCCAGCTCAAACCAAGTTTGACGCTTAAAATTTATAGAATAATTTTACGAATCCCTAAAAATCACCTAAAGAATTCTTGCTCCCTCCAGTCACTTCAGCAACTCCAGATTTGTAACCAATCCAAGGAGCTGCGTAGACAAATTGTATCGTGTTGTTGCACTGTAGGGCTATTTCAGGAGAGGACACTATAGAATTTCCTTGAAATCCGTCCCATATGGTCTTCTCAGAATTTGAAGTGTACAAAGCGGCATGACATATTTTTAGAAGTGAAAGGTATTTATGAATTGCGTACCCTTTTCATCTTGAGGAAACGCACTACAAATTCCACTCCAGTATTTTTTCAATACCGAAAAATACCTTGTACAAAACATTTAGTGCTACTTTCTAACACATTTCAACTAATTCGAGCTAAAAATGCATAAATTTATGATTTTAGAGCGCATGGGTGGAAAGCCAAGTTGTGGGAGTTATTTTTACAAACGTAGAAACTGCATACGCAGAGAATTTTTTCCACAAAAATTTTGTCAATCTGATTTCTCACCTCGGGACTGGGAAACATTCCGTTGAAATTTTGTTGTAAGAGTGGGAAATTTAGGACTTCTAGAAGGAAGGGGGGTTTTTTCCCTGACTGCTCAGACACATGGCGCATGTGCAAGGTGCACGGATGGCCCCAGAACCCAGAAAGCCGAAGCCCTCATAGATTGGGTCCATCATTGGAACCTTGTAAAATGTTTTAATAAAGGCTTATGGTTGACAGCTCTGAAAGACCTGAGGGCATGTATCCAAGTATAAACCCAGATTTTTTTTATACAGAATTTTTTTTAAACAGAATTAAAAGAAGACATTATTTTCTCTAATTCTCCCCAATATAGTAGCCCGAGTATAGTTAGGAGCCTTTGCCCCCCCCCACCCAGATGTGAACAATAAACTCGAGTTACACAGGAAAATTAGGAGAAAACAAAGTAAAATGACAATTTTATTGAAGTTACAAAAATTAATGGATTTCTATGAAGATTGGAAGCTAAAATCCTCACATTCGACTCCATTTCAGATGACAAAACAAGTCGACATTTATTTTTGGCTGTCTTTTCAGTTCTTATAAGTGAAAATAAGCTCTAAAGTTAAGATTTATCAGGAGGAAAATTGTATCTTATGTCGCAATTTGAAGAAATCATTTACTTGTTTCATTTGCGCATATACAAACGTCAATCTTTAAACTCCGTTAGAAACAAAACCTACTTATCTGTTAAATACTAAGCTATGAAATTGTTCTACCCAAAAGCTGTACTCTACAAACATAAAAAACTCTAAAAGTATTCTCCAATTTTTTCAACACACATGCACTTACATACATAAAATTTACTAAATATCTAGAAAAGATATAGCCTTTTCCACACAAGGTTTGTGACTTTGTATGTGTTTGAAGGCCCGGAACCTTTTTAAACGAATTCCACAGCTGAGGGGATATTCCAGGGTGTGCGTTATTGTAAATCTGAGTCTGAGCTGATCTGATTTGAGGTAATGCATCTTCAAATAAATGGTCTGCTGTCGTCGTGATTTCTCGTGTGAGCCCTCAAATCTGAACTGTCACCGCAACTATACTCGCAAGTGGTGCATTTGTATGGTTTCTCCCCGGTGTGTGTTCTTCCATGAAGTTCGAGAGAGGCTTTGTGTAAAAATGACTTTTCATACAATGGACTTGGATGGGGCCTTTCGTCACTGTGTATTTTCTCATGTCGAGAAAGTTTTGCTTTCCACCTAAAGGCCTTTTCGCAAATTGTGCACTTGAAAGGCTTCTCAACAGTGTGGCACACCATATGACCCTTCAATTGCTTATTCAATCTGAATTTTTTCAGGCAGAGAGTACACTGGAATGGTCTTTCTTCCGAGTGTGTCTTCTTATGTTGATCAAGGTGTGATTGGCTGGGAAAAGGCTTCTGACATGTTGTGCACTTGAAAGGCTTCTCAACACTGTGGCATGCCAAGTGCTGATTCAGTTGGATTTTCAATTTGAATTGTTTTGGACACTGTGTGCACTTGTGAGGCTTGTCATCACTGTGGACCACCATATGTATCTTTAAATTGTTTTTTAATTTGAATTTCTTCGGGCATTGTGTGCACATGAAGGGCTTCTCGCTTTTGTGACACACCATATGCTTCTTCAACTGGCTTTTCAATCTGAACTGTTTCGGGCATTGTGTGCACATGAAGGGCTTCTCACTTTTGTGACACAGCACATGCTTCTTCAACTGGCTTTTCAATATGAACTGTTTCGGGCAGAGAGTGCAATGAAATGGCTTGTCTTCGGAGTGTACCGCCATCTTGTCAGTAATTCCATTGAACTCCTCTGATCCTTCCCGCCAGAATTCAATTGACATTTTGGTTTGAATTTTCTTCCCCGAAAATATTTAACTCGCGAGGAACAGGGCCAGCTCTATTTCAAACCGATTTCCCTATATGAAAACAACAAAATTTCAACTTATCAACTTATGTACCCTTACTCTTCCTAAATTGTTACTGTGCCATCCATTGTGTCATACTCAATTCAGTGTGATTATGAACAAAATAAAGAGAAAATGTTGGCGTGGTTACAAATCAAGAAAAAGTCAATTTTGAGTACCCACCTAATTGGAAGCTTATCCTTTGAGCACCTGACAGGACCAACAAATATTCAGCCCAACCAAAAAAATTGCCCCGAAAATGTCAACATGAATGATCTGGGAAAAAATTAAAACACAGCAGATTTTAAAGCGTCCAAAAATTTTCAAATATCTACAAAATGAAAAAATAACAAAATGTTAATTACCTTGATTTGTTGACCGTAGAAAAAATCTCCCAGCTAAAATAAGTAAAATGTTGTAGGATATCTTCACAAATCGATAGATCACATTCAGAATTGCTTACACGACTTGTGTTGCTCCAAGCACTTCAAATGGGTAAATAATCCAAGGGAGATGATTTCCATCCACGAAGCCCTTGCTCTCGTTCCCAGTCAAAAAGGACGCCTTTTGGAGGAAGGTCTATTTTTAAGGGGAAAAAGGGAACAAAGGAATTCCTTGAACCCTTTCACAACCTTCCCAAGTTTTCCAGCGTACAAAACAACGGGGCATATTTTGAGAAGGGAAGCATGCTTTTGTTCTCCGTCGACCAAATTCCATACACCCTTTGAAAGAAAAATATTTTCAAGAATGGAAAAATACCTTTCTATACACAAGCACTTAGGAAATTGTACCCTTCAGAGTGTAAACTATAGGGTCTCAAAATTGTCTATAATTTTAATAAAAATTTTAATAAAAAACAAACCAAATTTAAAGAGGAGTTTTTACAAAAATTATTTTTATGTAAATGCCAGAGTTCTTGTACTCGGCAAACATTTACACAGGAACGGATCAAAACTTGAACAAAGCTTTTAATGGCACTGCAAAAATTGCAAATATTTTAAGAGCTAATTTAGCAGAGAAACTTTATGAGCAATTTTGGTAATCCTTGGGAAGTTGAGTAGTGTAAGCATTGCTCCTCCAGGTCATTGAATTCTTGTTGACAATCTTTGCAAGTCACTACCTGGGAAATCTTTTTATCATCTTTGGACTTAGTAGGGAGCTCCTGCTGACAATGGCAGTTTCCTTTCAAGCACATATGACAAAATGGGTCCTCAAATCACTCAAATGGCATGGAGAGTCCATGATAGACGCTCCGGTAACGTGGCAGGTAACCTTCATATGTATCTAAAACACGACCTGCAAATTTCACACTCAAGTGGTTTTTCCGGGTACAGGTTGTGACTTTGTAGGTGATTGTTCAAGCTTTTCAAAGTCCGACACTTTTTCCCACAAATTTTGCAGCTGTGGGGAAACTCTTGAGTGTGAATTTTTAAATGCTGGGACATCTCGTGTGAAGTGATAAGAAACTTAAATGGCTTCTCTCCCGTATGTTTTCTGATGTGCCTTGTCAAAGTGGATTTACATTTAAATTTTTTTATCACACATTGGGCAGCTCAAGGGTCTGCCTACGTTGTTACTTCTCATATGAACCTTCAAACGAAATGAGAGGCCACAACTATAGGTGCATTTCTTGCAATTGTAGGGTTTCTCCCCGGTATGTGCTTTTACATGATTTTCGAAAGAGCTTTTGTGTGGAAATGACTTTTCACATAAAGGACATTGATGGGGCCTTTCATCAGTGTGTGTCTTCTCATGATTAGAGAGTAAATATCTAAAAGCGTAGCTTTTTTCACATAGTGTACACTTAAAAGGCTTCTCATCACTGTGGCATACCATATGCTTCTTTAATTGTTTTTTCAATTTGAATTGTTTCGAGCAGAGTGGGCAATGGAATGGCCTTTCTCCATAGTGCACTACCATATTGTCCTGAGATGGAGAATTTGAGCGAAGGGCTCGTTCCAGTTCGGACTTTTGTGCGTCTTCTCTTCCGAATTTTACTTCAAATGACATTTTTCCCTCTGTAACTTCTATTCCCGGATGATAAAAATGCAGGAACAAGGAGTCCCCCTGTATTTTTAAAGCTGCTTAACTTGCAATGATAAAACAAATATTTATCAAACTATTCGCTCTGCTCCTCTGCTTCATTTAATTTAGTGGCGCATTCAATTCGTCTAATTAGGAACAACCTCTGTCAATATTAGGAACAAAACCAAAATTGTAATTATTTTTACTGAAATAAAAGTGAAGTACAAAACTAAAGGCGAACCTAACCTTTGCTTGGAGATTACCAATGTGCAGCCCGCAAGTATTCAAAAACAATGAGCCGAGAAGAACAATACTATTAATCTGGAAACAACAAAACAACGTATATTTTGTAGGTTCCCATCAATTTTCAATTAGAAACACAACTGAACGAAATGCACCAATAGCAGCACAATTATTATTAAAACGTACTAAAGAACATGCAGGAAAAATGAACCCATAACCCATTTTAAGAGTTCAAAAAATCGTGCTCTTGCTCTTCTCCCTAGTGAAATGGACCTGTGTTTGGCTGGTAGTTCTACAGATTAAATGGAAAAAGGGAGGATAGAAATTCCTTGAACCCTTTCTCAACCGTCTTAGAATTTCCAGGGTACGAACCAGCACTACATATTCTCAGAAGTGAAAGATGCTTTCATTAGACCAACTGCTCCCATGCACCCCTTGAAATAAAATATATATGTGCTCTTCACATATTCACAAGGACTTTGGAGCATGTATCCTTCACGTGTAAATTAGGGCCTAAACAAAATAACCTGAGGTTGACTCTATATCTGTAGAAGTATGATAATGTATGATACGCGCATACATAATAATTTCACATGTGAGGAAAATCAATAGAATTTTTATAAAAGAATCCGGAAAAAAATATGGGCTAACAATATTTACAAATCTTTACTGACAATGGGGACCCCCCAAGTGATACATTCGGATTTTCAAGGGGTACATGCCATTCGAAAGGTCTCGTCAAGAGCTTTTAAATGGTAGCTACGATATATCTGTGTGGGCCTCAGTTTTTGAGCAAATAATTGGTGAAAATGCCGTTTAAATACGAAAAATACGATATTTTATCCCCAAATGGAGCCCTTAAACTTTGATTGGCTGTAACTATTTCAAATAATTTTATAAATTTATTGCGCCATATAACATTCCACCATTAGGAATTGTTCAAATTGTTGTTTAGCAAATATTCGAGGAAATTGTGACAGAGTTCCCAACCATTTTGACGCGACAGTTAATTTAATTATCCTGACAAATACTTTTCAAGCATTTAAATTCTTGATTCGACCATTAATTTTGCTCTACAAGCCCCTTTTCCAATAGAACTATTCAGAGGAAATGTTTATTACAGGAAATGTGTCATTAATTGTCCACGTCAAGACCATTTGAAGTCAGACATTTTGTTTGAACTTGCGAATGTTGGCCGTCAATATTTCATAACCCTCAATGAAAAAGACAATTCGGTGATAAAAGTTTATTTTGTAACGAAGTTCCAAAAAGTTTAGTGAATAAATCCGAAAATATTTTGTAAGAAGTGAAAAGTAAATAAAAAATGGCACGAAAATGTTAATCCGAAATATTTTGACAACCTCTGGAAAATTTGTGAATGTGATTGCAATTTGGATAAACGCTCGGTTAAAATTTTGTAGGAAGAAAGGTAAATTTGGGATTGAGGAAAACAAGTGTGAATTTTGGGCATGGAAATTTAGGATTTGCGTCCACTTTTTCATGTGGGCTTTTCTCATGGGGAGACTAGGGCAGTATGCATTGCACCATCAAGAGAAGGTCACAGATTTGACCATGTTTTTTATTTGGTGGGCAACTTATAGTTTGATTCGGCGTTAAGTTTGAATTTTTGCTTGAGGATGAGACAAATTTCCAATTCGTTGAACCATTTTTATTGTGCTAATAATCGCAGGGTATTTCAAACGGGTACGTTATTTTAATTTTAACTGGTTGTAATATTAAGTAATTTTATTATTATAGATTATAAGATATTTAATTGAATTATTTATGTAAAATATTATGTGGTAAATACTTTTTTTTATTAATTTAGCATATTTTTTGTAGATACTGAAACTAGACGGAAATGCTTAGAGAAAATTAAAAATTTCATACGGACATTAGGAACAGCTACAATTTTACACTTTTTGTTATTTGGGTTTTTTTCCTTGATCGACCCCAGAAACCTTATTTAGCATCATCGTTGTTTCTTAAGTATTGGAATAATTGGATGATTATTGGAATATTTTGCATTTTCGAAATTTGGAATTAATTAAATAATTGGAGTACAGCATTGTTTCATATCGTCGGCTAAAGTGCAAAAGGGGCTATATGCAGACACCGCTTATACATGGTAGCGCATGTTAATTCCCGTTTAAGCGATTTCTGCATATGGCCCCTTTTGTACTTTAGCCGACGATATGTTCTACATACTTAGCTGCTCACTTATTATGACGACCTGGTTAAATCAGCTGAGGTAATTTCAAACGAAAAAACTAATTTCATAAAAATTTCCAGTCTGATTTTTATCATTTTTTAGAAAAGACATGGTGAAAGTGACTCAGCCAAGAAAATTATGGATTTATATTAAAAAGTTCCTGAAATTGAAATATGTATAATTCGCGTCTAATTTTTATCGGATGCGACACTGCCACTATGAAGGATGTGCTCTTACAGAGAGGATTCTTATAGCGAGAGTTTTGGTGTGAAAAGTAATGCTCTATGGCTTGAATTCAGGGAAGAGTTGTACGAACTCGTACTGTAGGTAAAAATCCTCAATAATATCGGTTTCAATAAACCCCTCTGCCCGGATGACTAACAAAAAAATAACGATTTGCAATCAAGCAAGGCGGTTAGCATTCATTCGAATGGTGGGCGCATATCCTAGTTTTATGCATAAATATAGCCATAAATTTAGGTAGGCAAGCAAATTTTTAAAATTAAAAGACATTTATAGATAGGTTATGTAGGCAGCACATTTTCAAAAATATTTGTAGGCATTATTGATTATATGTAGGCTGCAGATTTTTGTGGAGACAATAAGAGTGGATTTCATATTTTTAGCAAAAAATCGTATAGTATTTACGATTTATAAGCACATCCACTGATATGAGAGCACTTATTGTTTAAATTTAAAGGACAAAAACAATTTATAGGCATTAATGTATACATGCCTAATTTGATTGTACGTAGGTTTTAGGCAGGCTTAAATCTCGTGTGATATGTATGTAGGTGTATAACGTACATTCAGCCATAATTTCAAAAACACGCGGATGTACTTATAATATTTCGACACCAACTTAAATAACTTTCACATTGTTTTATACACTGCATCAACTTATTATACACCATTATTTTTCACAACGAACCATATTAAAACTTCAACAGTCTCCCTTAGCCAACTTGAAGTTATCAACTCCGGTTAAAAATAAGGGCACCGTTTAAAATTGGTTAATGTTATCTCCTACCCACAATAAAATAATGGAAACATGAATTTTATGATTATTACTGGTATTTATATATTTGCCTATTTGCCTATGACTATTCATCCACGATACGTGGTAGGTATTGCTTAACTCCTTGCCTATTGGCTGTAAGTTGAAAAATTAGTAGAAACCGTGAAAGACAAAATAAATCATTCTACTGAGATGGGAGGCTATAGCACCTTCATCTATAATCATGTGACCTTGAAGAATTCGAGGAAGTACCTACAACTAAAATTTGCTCAGATGAATGTCTGTATGTTGTGAATCGATTATTACAAGATTAGTTTATTAAAAACAAGTAACTCGACATCTATTTATTGTCTAAATGAGGATTATGTAACAAGGTTTCCTTCATGTGAATGATCAACAATGAATTTATTTGACTGGTCTTACTCGTCTCTTAAGGTAAAAAAAATAATAACGAAACGATTTTCTGCTTCAACTTCTTGACTTTAACGTCACGAACATTAAAATCGTCAATGCCTAAATTACTGCTGTGATATACATTCGAAGACATGCCTAAAGATTACAATAATAATTATTGTAGTTTATAATTATATTATATATTATTATATTATATATATATAATTATATATATATAATATAATAAACTAATAATTATTATTAGTTTTAACATAACAGTTGAAGTTAACTTCCATTTTGATTAATATTTTTAAATGCCCAGTCAAATCCTGTATGCATTCCAGCATTGAAAGTAGAAATGTTGCATTCACATACCAGGTGTAGGTTCTTGTATGATAATAACCATCCTCCAAAAAAATTTCAAGTGTTGGTTGATCCCAGTATGTATGCCGTATAACTAGCTAGCAAAATCGGTAATGAAACTCCAAGAAGAACGACCAAATTTAAATGGATTTGCCTTCTGCTACGACATGCAGATGGTGTACGACCAGCCGTATGTATTATTTAAAATGATCGACATGACATATGCTTGGTTTAATATATAGAAGTTATTATCATTCCACAAAAGCATTGTATCAAAAGACTCCATTGGTAACCTGGGAATCACTTTGACCATATGACACCGTGTTGACCAAGAGAACCAGCATGACAGAAAAAAATTCTCATCATTCCACCATTTTTTAACTATTTGAAGTTTTTCAATGTTTGTCATATTTTCTTTAAGCTTGTAAACATATCACAAACTATCAAAACTCGTGAAAACAAACTTAAATCCTTTCATAAAGGTTTTTAGAAGATCAGTGTATTGATTTTCTATTGATTTTTTGGTGTGTTTCACTTTATAACCACGCGACAGGTATTAGTAGGATTAAAGGCTACTAAATTTCCTTTATATGAAGATATTGGAGCCGCCAAAAGGACAAATGTGTGAAACGTATTTGCTGGAGTCATAAAAATTATTCAAAAATATGTAAACAATAAACCATGCAGCTGTGATCCACACGCTTAACCTGACAGTTGCTCAATCACTTGAGAATCTATTTGACACTTAATTCGAAATATCTTTCACGCACTAGAAAGGTATATTTAATGTAACTTACTCTGATTTAAAGGGAATATATCTCGGTTCGAAGAAGGTGGATTGAAATAGAATTTAGATTACACGTTAATATTTTTTATTTAAGTTTTTTATACAAGTTTTTAATGTGAAATATGTCGATTTCCATGCAAAACCGACAACGATATTGACGGATTCCTGAAATACGGAACGTTTCTTTAAATCCGTTTTTGGCGAAACTGAAAAATTTATACTCGTTGAATTTACTTGAAAACTTAAAAGTTTAAGAATTCAAATCATTCGGAAATTCCATTGCTGAGTGCTGGCCTTTTACAAAAGAAAAAATTACCCCAGCACGGGGTAGCAAGTGGAAATTTTTTCGTTATTTTTTCGGGACATAACTAGGTACCCCTTACATCCAAAAAATATTTTGTTCAACACCCGCGCGGCGGGTAAAGTTGATCCTAGTTTACAATCTCTAATATTATTTTAATAATGATTAACGATATTACACGTTGTTGAACGTTAATGAACCAAGGGTTTGATACCATCACTTAGTGTTAAAATTTGTATATAAAAAAGTACTGCTTATAAGTTCAATATTCAGATGGATTCGTTTAAATATTTTAGACATTGTTGTGTTGATTTTAATATTCAGTTTTCAAATTTTAATAATTTTTTAACACTTGCATGGTCCAAAATGTCCCATATTGTAAAATAAAATTAAAATAACCAATATCCAAGATCTAAACAAATATTTGAGTGTAAACGGGTTTTCTATTTCCGACTAATTGTAAGCTTTCATAAATTTTTCATTCAATCGCCCGAATAAAAATTTTCCAAAATTTTCTCAATCTCCAAAAAGGAAGAAGAAATCCCTAAAAAAAGTCCAAAAAGAAAGATTTATGACTAAGAACAAAATATTAGGAATATTAGAATTAGGAGTTAGTCATGTTTCAGCCCTGAAGATGATTACTGGTTGTAATCGAAAGCTTGGCAATTATTAAATGTGATTCATATTAAATAACCACGTATTCCAATTATTAAAATGGTTGAGAAGAAATCCCCACTTTTTAATAGTAAACTTCATAAATAAAAACATTAATAATTCATAAAATAATTTAATAGTAATAATTAAGAATATACATATATCTTAATCCCTAAACCCTGAAGTATAATTGGTAGCCCTTTTGTATTCTCAGCATTGGATTTTAAAGCCATAATTAATGGTATTCCTTTACCTTTCAATTCTGTTCCCTATACTTACAAGTAATTGGTCAGTTTGTCACCGCTTTTTATTATTGGAGGAAGGATTACGTATAATTTACGTAATGCAGAAAATATATTTCGCTGTTGCCAAGGAATACTTTCGTTCTTTTTGCAAACAGTGTGATTCACACTTTCTTGAATAATTACAGCTTGCAAAATTAACTTCGACTCTGGTCTAATTAAACCTTGATCCATTTTTCATATCCCTTTAATTAAATACAAGTGCCCAATTAATATTAGTTTTACATTTATGAAGCTTTCATTTATATCCATCCCACGTTATGAGAGGCTCGTCGTTGAAAACAACAAATATTGTACAAAAATCGCCCCATTTATTTTCCAAAAATATTTCAGATTTATCGGAAATATTGTATTGTCTCAAAAATTACAAAAAGGTTGATTAAATTATTGGTATTAATGCTAAAAAGCTAGGAAAATTGTGTAGTTTTAAATATCGGTTTAAACTGTCGTTCAGACAAAAGATAAAAAAAACGGTTGTGTAATATCCATGTTTAATCTACCTTAAGTATACCCCAATATAGATAGTACAGGTTTATTCCAGAGTAAACCATCAATTTTATTCATTAAAAGTAATCACCCGACAATTGTCATTCGTTCATCCTACACGATGTTTCGTAAGCAACTTTGAGGTCAATTGGAGGAAGTATTTAGGTAGCAATTAAGGAAATTAAATATAAATACTTGATAAACATTAGTTGAACGGGATAATTAACAGGAAATGGATTTTATCCTACAAACTCACTGGAGTGGGGTATAAATAGCAGGAGGAAGGGTAAGGCGAGCGAGTGAGGAAATAAATATTGTAAGAAAATGTTAACACAAAAATTTTTGACTATCTTCGGAAGTTTTGTGAATTTGATTGCATTTTGGGGGAGCACCCCCTTAAAATTCTGTAGGAAAAGTGAGACATTCGAGATTGAGAAAAATAGGCATAAATTGTGGGTATGGAAAATAAGGGTTTGCGTTCATTTTTTCATGTGGACTTTTATTACGGGAAGACTAGGGCAGTATGCGCTGTACTATAAAGTCAAGGTGACGGATCTAACCATGTTTTTTATTTGGTGGGTAATTTATAGCTTGCTGTCAATTTTAAATTTGAACATGTGCTTGAGAATGAAAAGAGTTGCAAACGCGTTGAATCAATATTATTGGGCGAATAAAACCCTGGCGTTTTGTATAGGTAAAATATTTACAAATTTAGATTTTTTGTTGTGATTCATTATTAGGATTTTTTGTTACAATTTTTTATCTTGATTTTTACTACGATTTCCTAATTTGAACTTTTACATTAATAATTGATTTATTAAAATTTGTTGTGATGATTTTTGTAACGATACTCTTTTTAGGACTACATTTGGACATGATTTTGTGAGGTGATTTTTTATGGTGGGTTATGAAACTTATAAAAATATGTTCTAGATAATGAGACCGGGCGAAAATTTCGAAAGAAGATAAAAGTTTTCACGAGCTTATTTGGCATTGGTGCAATTTTGCACATTTTGTTAAGCTCCTTCATATTCCTGGATCGACCTCACAAGCCGTATTTTCTGTGCTCAGTTTTCTTACAGCATTGGAATAATTGGGTGCTCATCGGAATATTTTTTATTTTCGAAGTTTGGAATTATTTAAATAATTGGAGCACTTCCTTATTTTACATGTTCTGGATCCTAAGCTACTTTCTCACAATGACGGCATGGCTAAAGAAGCTAAGGTAATTATGGAACCAGTTTTTACAAAATTTCTGATAATAATGTTGTCACTTCAATGATTTACAAATTCTGTCACATTTTTTTTCAAAATTTTTGGCAGCATTAAATCTTTGAAAAATGTTGACACATAAAATATTTCCCACATTAATTTAGACGAGACATGGGGAAAGTGAAGGATCCAAGGAAATTGTATTTTTACATTAAAAAATTCCACCAATATTTAATTCTCAACCAGTTCACGATCGATGGATCCTACCCAATAGCGATAGTTGGACACAAAATCGTCATCATTCCAATGACCATCGCCGGGAGCTATGGCTCCCTCCATTTGTACAACTTAGCACTTACTCGCCCCAAAATCTATTTCTCATTTGTCGTCTTAACCGCTTTTATTTTAGTCTTTCAATCCGTTTGGTATCAATTTACATCCGACTTATTCACAGCAGCGAAGGCCATTCAAACTCAAATTATTCGTGTGGATTGGCAGCGCCGGAAATATAGACGAAAATTATATCCCATGCTACCAAAATATGTTGGATCCTTCAAAGCCTGGAATCAATGGAAACCAATAGTATTTCTCAAGAAAATATTTGTTTCCACCATGAAAGTTCATTTCTTCTTGACCGGGAATGTTGCTGCCTTTACAACCTCCAATCAAGAGACGTAGGACTTTTATTTGGAGGGAAGTGCTAAAAATTTACGTTCCACCAAGAACCTCTTCCTTTAAGTCGTCTTTTTTTGTTTAGCTTTTTTGAGTTAATTTTTGCATATACATACAAACTTTGTTCGTTAAAAGTGTTGGAAATGGAAAGAATCAATTAAATCGATTTATGTATTAAACAGAGTCTAGAGAACTGCAAATACTGGTGGCAGATATTATTGTACAGTTATTATAGCATACAGTAAATTAACATTATTGAATTTGTTGGAAGCTTCATTTCCTCAATAGGAATTTCTTGGCTGAAAGCGCCTACACACTTTTTAAGGAAATATGTTAACTGCTATAATATTTCCTTATAATTTATCCAACAGTATTTACGTTAAATAGTTAGCGTGGTTTCCGGGTGAAAATAACGCTAAACATTATTATTTTTGTTAATACAGATACATGCATTATTGGTAATACATTATTTTCTATGCATAATCTACCAATTATATTTCAAGCACTTGTATATTACCCCACAAATATTTCCAAATATTGACTCCAGTAATTTCCTTTTCATTCACTAGAAAATTGCTATAGTTATTTTCACAGCCAAGTTAATATTTAAGCTTCAGTCTTGGATAGAATAAATTTTAGAATAAGGGGAAGTGCCTAATAGTAAGCTACTGACGTCATTTTTCATTCTTTACTCTGTCGCAGTGTGGGGCCTGCACCTAGAAACCGAACGAGATTTCTTTATTCATGTCGTTTTAACTTTGGGCTATGCACTGAGTCTGTACATGTCAACCATGCTAATTGTCAAATGGCTATATTTATTTTGTCGGTCAAGGTTTTCAATGAATTGTACCGCTCTTCAGGTTAGTTCTAAAAGGTTTTGCTTTATTTATGGGTAGAAATTTTGTAATAAATTAACGGATCGAACCAATGTGAAATTTTGCTGGAGAAAATACACACTTCAGGATATAATGACGATATTCCTATTTTTCGTCCCCTTTGGTCCCATTCCCATGTTTAGCCTTCTCTTCTTGTACGACCCCCACAAAGCATTTTTCCTTTACTCAATAGTTCCTCCAAATTACCGAAATTACATAATACCTAACACATGTGACACACTAATATCTAGCAATCCCGTGAGTGAGTGTTGAGGCATGAGTGAGATTGTGAGTCTCCCTGGTATTCAAAAGGCTCCACTCACTAAAACTACCACTCACACTAAAATGAGTGCTTTAACTCACTATGCTCTTAGGGTGAGTGCTAACTGGCCCTATGGCTTTTAAAGATGTTGTCTAACCGAAGTGGCATAGGTTAACCCTTTGCTGTGCAAGTGTACTCAAATAAAATTAAACCGGGCATTCCTACACTCGGAGCTCTTCAAAACTAGTTTGAGTGTTCTAAATTGAGAAAAACACCAATTTTTATTTAAGTGCTATCGAAAATTCAATTTATTATAGAAATTGAAATTGTGATAAAAAAGAAATCATTAAAACACGTCGACTAGTGTTTTTGATTGCGCCGTTCACTTTTGCTATAAAAAAATACCAGGAAAAAACATATCCATACTTCCCCAAAATTTCACCTTTGCTATTTATTCCCATTGAATATTAAAACCAAGGGGAAAAATGACATCCAATATCATACTAACATTTACCGCTACTACATGCTTTCTCTCCCTCGTCTTCTCTATTGGCAAATGTAACGAGGATGCAAATCTCCAAGGATTCGCGGACAGCTTTGAAAATTGCATGATTTATTTCACTCAATTTTCCCTAAAATATCCCACTGTTAATCCCCAGCTCAAGAATCCTTACCAACTCGCAGTTTACAGTTCTCCGAGGAAAAGCAATTTCCATCCTCCCGGAATCCGGACTTTCAAAAGCCGGAATTTGAATTGTAGCCTAGTGATTATCTCATGTTGGGGTGTCTTCTACAAAGACGGACACAACCCTCAAACTCAAACGGACGAAAGAGAGTCGTACAGAAGGTTTGCTTTTGACAACATTATTTTCACTTTGACAAATCCAAATTTTATTTTGCTTCTGAAGCCAAACGTCGGAAGCGATCTTTGGTCGAATGATATTGGTCGAATTATTAAATATAAGTACGATCATAGTTTATTTTTCATATTTACCACATCTGAAAAGTACGATTTCCTCCAAGGGTACTTAGTATGCCTAGAAGAATTTACATATCGTCATTTCTCAAAATCCATTCAATTCCAGTGCTCTCCATCAAACTGTAAGGAATCCCTTGTGGACGTTTTTAATAAGGAAACGATTTTTGGCCGTTTCATAAGACATTGCAAACCAAAGAATGATTCTCAAACCATTTATAGCCCATTTTCCAGACATAATCCCAAATCCTTGAAGCAAGCCATTAGTACACTTTTGAAAACCCACGGGGATCAGAATTTTAAATTGAAAAGTCGCGAACTGGAGCCCCTCCATTACCACTCGCTCATTTCCCATATATTCTACCTTGAGCCAGCTGCTGCATTGACTTTCA
>JAQFXU010003431.1:0-16245 GCA_034693705.1 Spatulosminthurus flaviceps | reverse complement strand
AGTCCAAAATGCGCTATAATTTTGTTTTTCCCATAACGTTACGAAAATTATAGCGCCTTTTGGACTTTACCCGACGAAAAGTTGAAAAGGCTCCGCGCATTACAGTGTTCAATTTGTCTTTTTACAAACAAAATATGAAGTAAAAAATTGTTTTGCCAGTTTCTCCTGCTTTGGTCTGATATGCAAATGTGCAAAGCGATCGTTTCGAAATTTCCAATATTCGTTCTGAACAAGAAACTGAGACAGCTCACCTTCATTTATCGAGTATGCTAATTATGGATCTTTGAGTTGGCCATTAAAATATAAAGTTGTGAATGATTTTTCAAAAACATGGTTTTTTAAGTACAAGCTTAAACTCGTACGTGGGAGGAATTGATCATCGAACATTGTAAATTATCTCGTTTTTTGGGGCAATTATTTTTCATGAGAAGTGGGGAATAATTTAAAAAGATAATATTTCCGCATAGTAACCGAACCGGAACTCTGAAGGAGGCCTGTCTAGGTAAATTCATTTTTACTGCTAAAGTTACACGCCATTTACGAAATTTTGATGATTTGCTTTATCATTAGAAAATAGTAACTCCTGAGGTGTTTCAGTACGTAACTTTTTTTACGTAAAGGTTTTGTAATTGCTACCATAATTACAGACAACTAAGGACTGTGTTTAAAGTGTTTTCACTCAAAGTTACTTCCAGAATGTCCAGTTTTCTTATCCAGGAAGATGATTTCTCCAAAATTTCATGGCTGCACAGGGATAAAAACTGCCCCTATGCCTAACCTTTCATGGGTCCCCATATCCAGTTAAATTAATAATTTTACTGAAAAAGGCAAAAGCAACTTTTGGAAGATGTTGCTCGCTTGTCGGCTGAGCATTCAATGAAAATTCATAAACGCATGGTTAAATTTAAATGCATTTTACAAGCTTCATCCGGAAGTTTACAACCGTTTTACCGCAGATAATTAATATTTTGCGTGGAAAACGTTTTGGTTTTGGTCGATATTATTGAACCTCATATAGTCCCACAGGATAATTTTTCCCCCGATATTGAACCATTATTGGCTAAAATGTGTAGCATCCTTTTGCATGTCTAAGACCTTGATTTCACTACAGCATTTAACCATGGTTAGTTTAACAATAGTTACTTTAACCATCTAAAACAGAGCGATTTCATTTAAACAGTTCATGCGAGGACAGGGGTTAAGTTAGACAGTATTGGTAGATAACTGCAAATTATAGCCAAGGTTAATGAAAATTCAGCTTGCGGCGGTAAAGTCAAAAGTTTTCATCTACACGAAAACAGCTGTCATGCAAGAAGGAAGTGCAATTGTATTAGTAACTGGTTTAGTGTCATCATTACAGCAATTAAAAAATCAACAAAATTAATCAGCAAAAATAATTAATTTGCTACTTTCCACTTTGGTGAGGAGAAAGACATATGTAAGTTTGCGTAATATGAACTATATTAAAATTAGTATTCTTGCGTTCAGTTTATTTTCAGGAAAAACGTCTGCTGGTCAATCCCGACGAACAATCTTTTTTGCGAGTTATCGGTCCCTGTTTTGACTGATCAACAGTTCAAATCGAAATATAGAGTCGAAAGATCTACCTTTGACTTCATTGCGGACGAACTTTCCGCAATACTGAAAAAAAGACACACGCCTTCGGAAAGCTATCCCAGTTGCTAAAAGAGTTGGAATTGCGATCCATTGCCTTAAATCTGGTGCCGATTACGATACAATCTCAACAGCATACGGAGTAGGAAAATCTGCCGTTGGTCCGATTTTGAAGGGTAAAATAAAAGTAACATTAACCATAAACGTTTGTGTTGGTGATTAGAATAAATCTTTTAAGCTTTAAAATAAATTTCGAGGAAAATGTGTGGGTTAAATACTTAGATTTCTGCAGTGCGGTGATTGCAAAAGTAGGGTCAAAATTCTTACATTTACCATGTGGGGAAACAGATCTCGAAGAGGTTGTTGCTGGATTTCATGCAAAGTGGAATTTCCCGGGGTGTGTGGGTGCTGCCGACGGGACACATTTCCCAATTTTAGCACCCAAATATTGCTCGCAGGATTATCAAAATTATAAGGGATGGAAGTCTATACATGCACTTGCTGATCATAAATATCGCTTTCGCTATTTCTGTGTTTGAGCAAGTAATTAAGAGCCTGCTCGCTATCAGCTTCCGAAACTGCGCTGAAATTATATCCAGCGGGAAAGGATTACCATTTAATTGGTGATTCAGCTTTTGCGCTGACACACAAAATGATGAAGGGATACCCAGAACATCGCGGATTATCTATTCTCCAAAGTCATTTTAACTCTCGGTTGTCAAGAGCAAGAATGGTAATTGAATGTGCATTCGGTCGTCTGAAAGCTTGGTAAGATAAATATTAATAAATAATTGTTAGTATGCTGATTATAGTGAAGAATATTTTGTTCGGTAAAGTTTATGTCTATTGGCACATTCTATCCATTTCTACAATAGAGGTGGAGAATTCTCATGAAACGATGCGATCTAAAAACTGAAGACTTCCCAATGATAGCAATTACCTGTGCCATCCTGCATAATATCTGCGAAGAGTTTAACGATGAGGTATTGCAGATGTGGGTTCAAGAATTGGCGGATCATTTCCAAACATTTCCAATGCCCACTTTCTTTGTGACCCGACACTCGGATGGAGTTATGTTATGGAGCTATTTTAAAAAGAGACAGATTGCTCAAGTGCTTTTCAATGACAGTTACTTCCAAAATGAACTATCTTCTTTGGACGAGGCAATGATGACAGCTATCAACTAAGTATGGAATTAATATTGAAGAAGAATTTACAGGAATAACATGTAATTATTATTAATGTGTTTAATTATCGTTACAAAGTAGTAAGCTATACATAGCGTGATTTCTTATTAATAAGAGTAAACAGATTGGTGACAATTTATCTTTAATACTGACAATAAGAATTAATCAAAGCCGCATAGTGAGGATATCATTAATAATACTTAGGAATGAAATTATTAGTTCGACTCAAAAAACTGGAGGCGACTCCAATGTTTCCATTAGTAGAATGTTGCATATGATAATTAGGATAAAAATTGTTGATTCGAGATGGGTTGGCCATTGACCAGTTTAAATAATTGTCATTTGCTCAGTTAGTTCTCGGTTTTGCTCTGCATCCACCTTTTGAGCTTCTACCAATTCGATCAGAGCAGATTCCAATTCGTCGTGCTTTCGGTTTTTCGGTTTGAAGATCCACCTGTGCTCAATAGTGCTTGCCCAACTTCTGGGTTACTACCAGATTCATTTACGGGAATCTGTTAGCCTCACTAAAATTTTAAGGAATTAATTATTGAAGCATGAATACGAATCGCTAATCATTAATTAATTATTGCAGTTATTTAAAATTACATATTTTCATACATCAGTATATCGCTTTCAATTATCAAATCACTATTTTGTAATGGTCGAGGGTCTAGAAATTTCTTCATTGCATCCCAAAAAGGCCAAGCAGGAGCTGGATCACCAGATTTAAGTTGGCTAGAAAACCAAATAAATCCGTTAATAAATATTAGGTTTAAATATACAATACACATACATATATTTGGTAGTATAATTATTATTTTAAAAGAATATAGAAATGCAAATACCTTTTTTTCTTGCGATATTCCTTAACAAGCCAATCCCACTTGTTTTTTGCTTGAACACCAGAAATTTTCCTCGTTGATAAGACCTCGGAGAGCTCACCCCAAATGAATGAATGCGATTTTCGGCCCTTTGTGAATTTATCAATCCACTCACTGTCACTTCGTAAATTTATTAACTCAAAAATAGCATTTTCGGACCAGTTGTCACTACGACCAGCAACTTTATGCTCAGCGTTCGAGGAAGATCTAGTGGTCCTTCCCACTTTTAAAGGAAAAAATGAACTAGTTTGAGAGAAAATGAAAACTGTTGAAAAACTAAATGACAGTTCAGAGGAAGGACGGTTTTCACAAATAAACTTGCAGTTACCGCCGTATAGTAATGCGACTTGAAGCGTAGTGGCTAGAGTGTTCGTGTGTAGCTCATGTCTCCCATACTCAATGCTTTCTTATGGGAGACAATTGGATGGCTAACTTTAACCATTGGAGCTAACCATGGTTAAGATTTAGCTATAATGGCTACTTTAGCCATGGTTAGCGTGCAATTTCACAGGCAAATAATGGCTAAACTAGCCAATGGTTAATTTAACCATGGTTAAATGTGCTAGTGAAATCAAGGTCTTAGCCATGGTTAAGTTAGCTATTGTTAGTTTAACCATCCAAAATCGAGAGATTTCACTGCAGCTGTCGGGGCGCAAGAGATGGTTAAGTTAACCATGTTTATTCCGATTCCACGCGAATTTTAACCATAGTTAAGGAAATTATAGGCATGTCAGCAGGGAAGCGGGTTATTAATAGTTAGCGCGTCTCTGGAACCTGCTACGTTCCCGCTAGCCCATAATTGATAATCTTTTATGGGCGATAGCATGATGGTTAGTTTAACCATCGAACTTAACCATGGTTAACCAGAATAATGGTTAAACTAGCCAGTGGTCAATTTAACCAAGGCTAAGTCCACTAGTGAAATCAAGGTCTAAGGAGTAACAAAATGAGTAATGTAATTGATACTTAAGGGAAATTAAAAAAAATAGATGTGATTTAAAGAATTAAATTAAACTCCGTTTGAATCGTTCACTCAAGTAAGTTTATAAAAAAACCTGAAATATTTTTTACTCGCCAATTAAATTTTTTGAATCCTTTCCGTCATTTTCTTCTTTTTCACTTCCACGTCACGCATGAAAAAATGACGTATTTTTCGAATATAACTCTTCTTACTTCATCCCGTGATTCCTGATTGATTCTTACTTAGCTGCATTCACACCCGTTAGCAAGTTTTTGTTAAATCCTATGATCGGTGTATTAGTTCAACAGTTTAGAAAAATTACTATTATTAAAAACAATTATTGGTGGAAAAATAAATCTTGAAAAAGCCATATGAATATATTTACGTTCAAATGAGTACTGACCTTAACTTTACATCCTATCAATGCTTGGTCTGTTTTAGTCAGCAAGAAAATTATTGTGAAATATTTTTTATGAGTATTTGCTAGGATTTTTGTCAAGTCCTAACGCCACGCAATTTTTCAGTTTTTTTAGCTATAAGGCCCTCGAAATAGTTAGTTTGCTTACGGTATCACTCTTACGAGTACAAAAAGAAGAAGTAAACTCAAATCGACGATAGGACCGAAAATGTTTTCATATTACGAAGTGAATTAATAGGAATAATTAGCCTGTAGACTTCTTTCAGGAATCCGCACGTTAAAAACTCTGTAAAAATAAATTTTACTTAATTTAATTATTTTTTTTATGAAATATCTAAATTTCTGAAGTTTGACCCGTGGTGCGGTGATAAAATCAACTCAGAGGCTATAAGCATGGCGTGGGTAAGGACTTAAAATTTTTGCAGATTGGGTACTGCGTTTCAAGAAAAAAACTATCTCTCATATAGAGCCCTCATATTTAGGTGTCAAAAAACTATCGGCATCCAATTCTGACAGCTGGAAATAAATGGTTTAAATAATTTTGTAAAAACGTCGGATTTTAGTGGTAGAAATAAAAATATTTTTTGATCGCTTGCAACATTTTAACTCGCACATTTTTACAATCGCAGCCGTCCAAACTGTTGAGATTTTCCTTTAAGCACATTATATAAACACATAAAGGGTTAACTTTAGTTTTCATTTAGATTTTTAAAATTGAGTTCAAAAAATAAGCTCCATATTTGCTCATTAATTTTTTTTGAAGGTCATTTACTCTACAGCTTCACTCGACTCATTCACGTGCACGAAATCCATTTTTCACTTGCCGACAATTGAATCAGCAAATCATTGTACTCACTTTGATTCCTTGACTGAAAGTGTATGTATTCAATTATAAACGTTCAATAATAATAATTATTATAATATACCAGGGCATTATTTCCCCAACAAGTAAATACAAGACTTTAACAGATGGTGCGTACTTCGTGATGCATCCAAGATGTGAGACTTTGCAAATTATGCTGTATTGTATTGTATTGTATTGATTTTATTAACGTGTTATAACCAGATCAGTACAAAAAAGACTGGTCTCCCTCTGGTGACACGTGAAATATCATATAATACTTAAAAATTTTGAAAATTAATAATATATTATAATGCTGTTAATAATAATTCCGATAAAATTCACTAAAACTTTCTAGAAGTTAAAAATTACTTGTATCACTTTTACCACTTTTACGCCAGTTTATAAATTACCCAAGAAACGCTTACATATTTTATGCATGTTCGAACCGGTGTAAGTTCAAGTGATTACATGCCATAACTAACACACTAGAAGTTGTGATCTCCGGTTCATGATAAATTTCATGGGATCCGTACATCCAAAATACAGTCCAGAGGGTACACTTTTAGCGCTTTTTCTAATGGTGTAAACAATATTGTAGGAGAACTTCAAAAAGGTGAGCCCAGCAAAGCGTATTGTTATTAATTCTTTACTCTGCTAGGGACTGGGGCAATATAAGTTGTTAGACGGAAAAATTAGTCGAGTGATTGGATTAATTTTTTTTCGCGGCTCCTGTGATTTTCTACAGCATTTATTTATTTTTTAAATTTAGAGATACATAAAATAATAATTTCATCAAAGCTGAGTTCCCTAGTAAGTTGAGTTTATGAAAAGGAGATGAGGATATATTTTCCAAAGTTAGTTGGCCAGATTTTCTTACGCCACTATGAGCTAGTTAATTGCGCTATAAGAGCCAACATAAGATACCACGAGGAAAGGTATTGTGCTTGCTCCGCTTTTCTATAATGAAATTTTATTTTGAATATTAAAAAAAAATTATTTTAATAAATAAATACCTGCTGTGCCCTTCGCAGAGGCATCCCTCTACAGGTGGCATGAGTCGTTGGGAATTTCTAATATAGCTCTACTTTGGCATCGCATTTTGAGAAATCAAAGTTCTTGTGAAGCGTCATAATCTCCTATTTAACGGAATTTTAAAATTAATTACAGCCTTTTAGTATTTCTCATAGCTGTTTTCATTGTCTCTACTACAATTTTCCCCCATCATTTCATTCACTTGGAGGAAAGTTACGATTAGAATGGCATTTATTTTTGACATTCAAAATTAACTGAAATTGAAAGAGGAATGATTATTTATTCAAGGATACTTCGTAAATTTTGCCATTACATTGTAAATATGCTCAATAACTATGGACCGGAACAATAGCAATATTGATGCAAATTTCATTATTGGCGTTCAACTATATCAAGAAAAACCTTCCCATGCTCTGACCATGCTTTATCATTATTAACAACCTTGTTCAAAACACGGAATATTTTATGCACATATTTTCCCAGCATTTCTTCCATGAGTACACAAAAATAACTGGAACGAAAGCATATTTTATTCATGAAGAAAATAATCAGATTCGATCTCAAAAATAATTTAGTAATTTAAAATCAAATTCATGGTTTTATTGTGTTGCAATTCTGTAGTGCCACTCGTTGTCTTATCTCAAAACTGCCACGACGTGGGTGTGCGGTGAAAGCTGTTGACGTTATCACTAAAATCCCAAAACTCTTATCGTGTAATGATAACCAAAACTTATGACACATGCCAAATTAAAATTGATTTAACCAATTTTTGGGGTCAATAATTTGTCTGTTTTAGTCTGCCAGACGTTTGTGGTCTCACCTTTTTACTGAGCAGTTGCTCGCAGCTGTCAAACCTTAGCGCCACGCAATGTTTTTGCGTCAAAGTGTTGAAACCGCTGTCTAAGTTGGTGTAAGTTTAATTTCATGGCTGCACAAGTCGAACAAATACGTACAATTCGACAAAACTTTTTTTCATGTAATCCATACTGCTTCTCACATGCTAGTACATTATTGACGTGTTATTTTGACACTGAATGATTTCTTTTTCCATACAAAACCCGAATGAAAATGAAAATCATTTTCAAATTATTCTGAGGTTTTACCCCTCAGGTTCCTTCATCGCCGTCAGGCTCCATTTAATAAAATGCCAATTTAGTCACAAGTACAAAGTCGAATTTGTACTGGTTCTCTTAATAAGGCGAAATGTATGTTAAACTTCAACATGGAATTATTTTCCTTTCCATTAAAATTTCCTCTCAAAACTTGAAATATATACATACGACAAATTTCCGAGGATTTTCAGTCAAAACATGGATGGATCATGCTCGCAGAATTCTTTGTAATGTTTCAAAGAAATTGTTATAAGTAATTTTGTAGGGTTACTTTTTCCTAAATAGGAATCCGAAAAACCTTTTTTGTATGATAATGAGTTACAGTGCTCATGAAATTTTAATACTGAACAAGAGGTGCACATTGGTGGCGGTTACAGAATAGTGGGATGTATAACACCTGAACCTGAGTTGTCGGAATTTTTTCGGTTTTTTCGAACAAACCAAAATTACTCGAAAAATAATTAAACGATTTTGACTCAACTTTTGTCATTCCGTATAGTTTTGGATTCCTCAGATCGGATTATTTTGGTTTTCTGAAATTCAAAGTGTTACTTCATTGCGAAACTAAAATTCACGATTCTCAAAAAATATTGAAATTTTTGAAGGAAACGCTCAAAATTCGGAAGTATTTAGTAAAATCTCTTTTCATACCGAACATCGTCCGGAAATCTCATTTTACCGGACAAGATTGTCTCGACCCGCCAAAATGTCCTATCTAAGCAATGTTAAATGATGTGCCAATAGCGGACATGTTTATACCGGAATATTCACTACATTGGATATTACGTAAAGTCCAAACACCGAAACAATAATAATAGTTATTTTGAAGGATTTTAGTTTAATTTCTAGTACTGGCAGCTATCACGAAACTTCTTACTCATAGCCCCAAATTAGCTTATATTTGCGGAATAACTAAAGAGGGAATCTCTGGAGCCATTAACGTTGTTCAATAATAATAATTTGCCCTCTTTCCTGCGTGTTTGGACACTCAGTTATTTCTTAACGGGCAAGTCATAGAGTTTTCACACTATAACGGAATTAGTACGTGATAAGCTAATACCGGAGTATGTTTATAACGGACAGATTTCCACTGCCCCTTGCGATTCCGTTATGAAGAGATTTTACTATATTTGAATTGCAAAAATCCAAAGAAAGCTGATCTATAGGGAATAAAAAATTCAAATACAATATCAAAGCAACTCATAAGCACTGTTACTCATTTCCAAACAAAAAGGAATTTTTCCGCATTCCTATTATGGAAAAATTAACCCATAGTATAGTAATTTTTGAGCTACTAAAACAAAAGCAAAAGAATTGAAAAAAATATCTTGTATGAACTTATGAAATAGTACTGGGAGAAGTAAGTGGTGCTACAATGAGTAGACCAATATAGAGAAATTAAGCTGTCCGTGCTATGTCACCACTATAATTTTCCCCAATCATTTAATTTGTTTGAGCAAAAGTTACAGTAGAATCGCATCAATTTGTAGCAATCAAAACTTACTGGAATAGGAAGAAGAATGATGAGTAACCAGCAAAGTTGAACGAATTACGGTTTGTGTTTCCCTGGCAAAAAGCAGACAGTTATCCAACTGTTACACTCACGCTAAGTATCTGCGTAAATATTGAACTATCGGCGTCTGACTCCAACAACAAATCCCCCTGCTCAGTACTTGTATCTTGAACTAAAGGAATAGTTCCAAACATGGAATAGTTTTTGTACAAATATGTTGTATTTCCTAAGCAATTCTTCCATGTGCCAAGTAATTACCACTCTCATTTAGGGGCATGGATTGAGCAGCAAGACATTTTCAGGACAACAATTAAAAAAAATTAAAATAAGTTTAAAACAGCGTGCCAACAAGTTTTGAAATAAACATTAATGCAAAATGGTGCACAAAAATAACAAAAATTTTTATGTAGTATTTTTCATGTGTATGCAAATAATTATGGAGCAAAGGGCGGATGTAAAGAGCTAAGTTCAGAAGAATGCAATGAACTGCAAAGATAAAAAAAATTATGCTGGTGGACATGGCAACTTTTGATCTTGGGTACGAAATAAAGACTCGATGAATCTAGGATTGATGTGTCTCCTGCATATATTTCTACAACTGCTGTTTGTCAATATTTGGCAGCTTTAAGTTCAAGTAACCATATAAAATTTTACTTGAGCTTTTCGGGTCATGTTCAAGTTTCATCTATACCTGACCATCATTTTATCACTCAAGTCAAGTTTCATGGTCAAGTTCAAGTCGATAAAAGTGAGAAGTGTATGTAATCAAATTACATTAATAATTGTGCCTTTTCGTAAAAATTACGCCTTTTGAACTGAAATAGAAATTTCGTCCAAGTTCAAGTCATGTTCAAGTCATATCTTTTTACTTGAACCCGAAGCTTGAAATTCAAGCTCAGATCCAGTGTAAAATACTTGAAAACCCGAACTTGAAATAAAAGTACTTGTACCAAAATATCAAGTTCAGGTTGAAGGAAATATTTACTTGAGGGTTCATGGTCAAGTCAAGTTCATGTCCAAGTTTGAAAATTACCTGACCCGAACGCAGCTCTCTGTATTACAATAATGCAACCTCGAGGAGACTTCAGTTTTATCAAGGTTATTTTTCTATTATCTTATTCTTATTTTTTATTATGTAGAAGCGAATCATTTGGTGTTGAATCCTGCGGACGGCGTGTAACTTAAACAGTTCAAAGAAATAACTTCCCAGGAGATCGCCAACATTAAAATCTTTGGGTAAAGCATTTACGGAAAATCTTTAAATACGAAGTTATCCACCTCGAAAATTAAACGACTTGTACAGGTTTAATTCTTTGTTCAAATTGAATTTTGGAATAGATTCTATTATTTTGGAAAATTACATTTTCAACATTTACTTTTGCGGGTGCGTAATGCTCTGTAAAAATTTAAATATTCAACGAACATAATAAATTAAAGCCCTGGGAATTTATTTTACTGCCACAGGAGATCAGAGCGGCCTGGAAATTATCACTTTTTTTCAAAATAAAAATCAGTGAAATGAATTTCAATTTTAAATTTTGTCACTAAAATTCGAATTTAAATTTTCATTCTCAAATTTTCATTCGGGGCAAAATTTTCATTTAAACAATCTATAAGAGTGTAAGAGCGGGAAAATATTTTAAAGCCGTTGTGCCTGCAGTGTATCAACACCAATCCGAAAATCATATATCAAACCTGTCATTTTTTTAAGTAAAGCACTGAGTGGCGCACAAATGTGACAGTAATAAAACTCATCCTACAATTCATCCTATTTTTGTTGGCATTCATAGAGGTGGATTGATACCGTCGGATTGGTTCCTATGATTTCCCTGAAAATTTGTGTAAAATTATGAGGAATGCGCCTCCGAGTTGTTTTGCAAGAGCCCTAAAGTTTTAGCCAACTTTTATGTGCATAAGAGAAATTAATCCACTTTTTAATTTAAAAATCTTTTGAATCTCTTAAAATGTCCATCTACGTTTTATATTATTCACACTCTTTTTTTCCACACATGATTTCAACAAGATTTTGAGCTCTTAAAAAACGTTCCTAGATACTATTCCAATTTTAATGATTTTTTCCCTTCAGCTTGCTCAATTTCTTTTGAAATTTTAATAAATTTATCTAATACTAGAATGGAGTGTAGTACGCCAAATGTTTATCTACAATTGCTAATTAGTTAGATTTGACTTGAAAGTGTAGAGATGTTCCCCTCTAAAATCATTTTCCCCAAGTATTTTATTCACTCGACCAAAAGTTACAGTAGAGTGACTTTAATTTCTAACATTCAAAATCAGCGGGAATGGAATGATGATTTACCCCAAATTACAAGATGGAATAACCAGATTTCCGCAGCCCAAAATAGACGGCTACGGTTTAGCCAACCTTTACGCATGTGACTGCAATTTAGAAGACAATTTCATGTATCGGCGTCCAACTAAAAGAAGTAAAGATGTAAAAATTCTGCTCTTTACTTAACGAACGTTCAGAAAAGCCTTGGTGTGCAACAAATATGCCTTCCTCAACACTATTTAAACCCGAAGAATGACTATTCCTAACGTAAGAGTGCGGATGAGAAAATTTTAAAATTTACCAAATTTTACAGGGAAGATTAAAAATCCCATGATAGAATAAAATTACCTTACTATAGTAAACCCCAATTGAAAAATCCAAGTCCTAGTATTGGGCCAAAAATGGGAAAATGTCTGAATTTTTTAAAAATCCAATAATTTTATAATGGAAGGAAAAGAGGGTTCATAGTATAGAACTAATCCATTAAATGTATAAAACTCATAGGGCAGAGGGTGACATCATAAAACGTTTGCTTGTTAGTGTAAGTGAAAGGTGTTATTGTTGCTTCAATTCCATGGAATTATTGGTTCATTATTCGAGTATTTTACATAATTAGTATATTCCATTTGGTGCTAAAGTACAACGCCGGTTGTGGAATTGTAAATACTCGTTCCAAATGACTAACCAAGTGCCAAGGCCACCTTTGGTTCATTCATGAAAGTGCATGTATCATGAGTAACCTGGACTATGACATTTCTTGAAAAATAATTTCCGATGACACAACATTTTTTTTTCTGAAGACTTTTAAAAAATATTCGACTTTAGGAAACATCTTTGACAAATTTTAGTGTTTGGGATAAAATGTTAACATAATTACATACGTACTTTCGTAGATTTTTCACAGATTTGCAAAAACCACGCTAGCAAAAGTGCACAAAAGTATTCATATGGGTATTCGAAGTGGGATCGGTATAGTCGAATATTCAAAATATATTTGAATTGATATCGGAATCCGAAAAAAGTGGTATTCCAAAAAGTATCGAAAATCGGAATTCAATGTAAAAAATATTTTAATTCCAATTTTAATTCATATTTTTCCGATTTCCCATCCCTGGATGTAAGATGCATAAAGTGAGTGAAATTTTCCATCGGTACATTTATCAGTTTCAACTAAAACAAAAATCGCTTCCTAAATACGATTTTTTTACACAATTGAAACAAATTACATTGGCGTCGGAAATCCAAAAATTCCACAAAATTCAATATAATTAATTTTAAAGGTTAGGAAAATTATCATTTAATTGCTAACATTTAATTTTTTTAAATACCCCTCCCCCCACTGATAATCTTCATTGGCCAGCAACTTCTTAGTGCTGGTGTACACGGTGCGGACTTTTAAATAAATCTTGATCTAAACTGAAAAAAAGCACTCACTAATATTTTAAAGAACCTTCCATTCATGTTTGTTCCATTTGTTGTTTTTTAAGCATTTTAAAACATGTTACCGCGTGTTTGTTTGCCTGAATGTCAGGCTAAATAGTGCTATAATTGCCATCATTTAATTTTTTTATTACCTCCCGCACTGATAATCATCATTGGCCAGCAACTTCTTAGTAATAATTATTACTTCCTTCACAATGATGACACTTAATTAGTAAAATGTGGATTTTCAAATATTAACAACAAAAGCAGGGAGGGAGTTCTCCACATTCTTCTGCTTCATATAAATATGTACTTACAAACAAAAATAACAATAATTTATTTTATTTACTATTAGTGGTGAGACACATAGTAATATACATATTTATACAAAATAATATTATTATTATTAAATATATTAATTATTTTATACACATTTCCTTTTACTTCAATAGTCTTTTTTACAATTATTAGTTTAGGGGTTAAACAAGAATTATTGTACATACATATTACGTTAGATTCAAATTTTTGCAATAATAATAATTGTTGGGATTCCTTTCATTTTTAGTATTCATTTATTTTTTAAATTTGTAGATATACATAACTCATATAGTAAAAACTTTCCGATAAGTTGAATAATTCCTTTAAATGACGGAACATGTTTTCCAAAGGTACTTGGCCATATTTTCTTATGCCACTAATTCTTAGCTAATTAATGGCGCTATAAATTAAGGAATTTTTAGAAATCGGAAAAGGGCGGTATACCAAGCACCCAGCACATTTTTCTCAACCAAAACTTACACTTTTGGTTCCAGAAGACTCCAACTTTTCAAGACAGTTCATACATATGGAAAAGTGTCTTGATATGTCTGAGAAAATTTTGCGAAAATATTCTTGTTTGCATGCTGTTGTAAGTTTAAAAAATCTACTGCTGCAATTTGACGCCGATTATAAGATATTCATTCCTTGTGCAATTTTAATTAAAGGAGATTTCTTTAGTCCTTCGCACAACGTCGCGAGCTTGACAATCACTGGAACAGTCCTCCGAGGCAGGTATCCTCACTTTGGAAAAGCACTTGACGAAAATCATGTGAGACCAAGTAGCTCAAACTCGGAGTCAAACTAGATTTTACCTTCTTGTACTCCAATTTTGTTTAGATGTTTTCTAAATAGATTTTACTATTGGGAGCAGATTAGCAGATTCGCAAGGTAAATGAAATTAAATCCCAGAACAAATGGATATGACCATGACAACATTTTGTTAACATCATTTTTTTAACAAAATTATAACACATTATAAATAAAAATATTATAAACTTTTTATCACACCACTTCCGTTAAATCTGTAATCTCCACTGTTAAAACCCCAAACGAACTACAAAACACGCTTGGATTTTTATCTTTTATTTTTATTTAAATCTGCACTTCACGAGCTTTTGTTGACCTTGCTTGTTCCAACCCATAACATTTGGACCATGAAAATAAATGGGAGGCAAATATGCTTGTTCTTATTAATTTTGCTCGTAAAGAGTAATAATAAGATTCATAAACGGCAATGAAAAATGGTGTAGTCATAAAATTAATACCTGCGTACGGATTCAAGGTCGAAAGATTTTTGACATATTCGCAATTCGCTTTTCGTGGGTATTTGGAGTAGTATGCGCAACGGGTTCGGGTGGAACCCGGGTTTTGGGAACGGGAACGGGTTTGGTACGGGTTCGGGTACATGCATTTTTGAGACCCGGTCATGTGTGAACGGGATCGGGTTCCATGAAAATTGGAGCCAAAAACCCGGGAACAGAAACAATTGGGAACGGGTTTGCTAATGCTGGTCCCGACCAAGAAACCCACCGGGATCGGGTTCTAAGGATAAGACCCGGTTAAAGTATACCTGACTTTTTAAAGCCGTTTTTAAGACCTTAATAAACAATTTTTCGGCTCGAAATAATGAAAGAATAAAAATTAATGTATTTTTAAACTAAAATAAGCCTAGAAAATGCTTCCAAAACTTTAAAATTTAATTATTAAAATCCGGGATCAAGCGGGATCGGGTACCGGGTACGGCCTGTCGATCCCATAAATGGGAACCCGTTGGGAACGGGTCTTGATAAGTAATGAAAAAACGGGACTCGGGTACGGCAACATAAGCCCGAAAATTTCGGGTCCAAACTGGGAACGGGTGCTGCATTAAATAATTTTAGTCGGGTTTGTGTAGGGTCGGGAACGGGTTCATCAGAATTTGTACCCATTGCGCACCCTAATTTGGAGGTAACGCTTGAAATCTCTCAGCTATAACACACGTATATAATATTTTTTAAATTAAATGAAAATAAAAATAAACGTATTTTTCATTTTTAATTAATTGGACTCTGTGGTTAATTCTCAATCAACTTTATTCAGTTTTGCCGAGCTTTCGGTTACAAGCAGTAACCATCTTCAGGGCCTAAACGTGACTGATTATAATTATCCTATCTTTGCTTATGGTGAATAACAACTATCATAATATTGTAAAAAAACAATTTTTGGATTTTTTTCTTAACTGCTATTTTTTTCTAAAAATAAAATATTGTCAATTTAATAATTTGGGTATTATTGGTTTCCATGCGTCGCTCAAAGTAAATCCTTTAGTGACGTTCATCACTGGCTTATTGGATTGTTGTATTGCAATTCCTTCTTTAATTATTCTTAGAAAAGGTTGGTTCTCTGGAATGATGATTTTTGCATGGTCCCAATTTATTGTATGCTGATTGTTCCTTATAACATGTCTTGCTACTGCGGAGTTTTTGTATTCTCTTCTTCTTACACAATCCTTATGTTCCTGTATTCTTTCCGGTAGCTGTCTTTGCGTCTCACCAATGTAAATAGAATTACAGTCATTGCAGGGAATGGTATAGACGCCTGCTGGTTCAATGTTGTCCCTATCTTTGATACCTTTCATAAAGTTCTGAATTTTTATTCCTGGTGTGAATGTCAC